>OVBC01003308.1:0-11828 GCA_900406465.1 Noccaea caerulescens | reverse complement strand
ACTCAAAAGAAATATGAATTACAACTTGGTTTCTCGAATGAAGTGATAATAAAAACCCGAACGTCTTTGGTGAAAAGGTTCACCTCTCTATTTATAGTCCAAAAGAAAAAACTAAGAAAAAGAAAAAGAAAATAAAAGAAAAAGGAAAATAGGCTGAAACTGGTTGGTCTCCGTAATGGGCTTGGTCTCTCAGGCTCGACGCCAGCGCGACCAAGCCCACTCAATTAGGCCCAGCTCGATCGAACCCGTATGCAGCGAACTCGGTAGATCCCGCACGCAGCGAACTCGGTAGATCCCGCACGCAGCGAACTGGGTAGATCCCGCGTCTGCATGTAGTCAACTCGATCGCGTTCAGTTACACCGCGGCTTGATTTCGTCACTCGATCCCCAGCTCGATCTCTTCAGCTACAGCTCGATTCCTCCACTCCATCACTCCGCTCCAGAAAACACCTAAAACTGACACAAATGTACAAGATGCAAGAGTGCTAGTCCTAAACATACTAAATGCGAAATATGAGTGAAGGTGAGTGAAAACAATGCAAATGAATGATTATGAATGCAAAAACATGCGAAATGGGATGCTAAAAACATGCAAACTATGAACACATCACTTGCCCGTATACTCCACAGTAGAATGGGGTTTCAGAAAGGATGAATAGAACGGTTATGGAAAAGGTTAGAAGCATGTTAGCAAAATCAGGCTTGAAACCAGAATTTTGGGCAGAGGCAGCTTCAACGGCAGTTCACGTCATCAACAGGTCTCCGTGTTCTTCAATCGACTTCGAGATTCCAGAGGCAATGTGGTCAGGCACATCACCCGGGTACAGTCATCTCAGGAGTTTTGGTTGCATTGCATATGTTCATCAGGTTTGGGATAAGATTTCTCCTAGGGCTTCTAAAGGGATATTCCTAGGCTATGGACAAGGCACTAAAGGATATCGAGTTTGGTTGCTAGAGGAACATAAAGTAGTATTGAGCAGAAATGTAATCTTTCAAGAGGAACTGATGTTTAAAGAGTTGAACACAGACAAGTCAACAGTAAGGTCTACTACAACCTCAGCACCAAAGAAGAAAGTTACTTTCAAAGTCAATCTAGAAAAATTTCTAGGAGAAGAACCTTCGTCAGATACTACGTCTGATCAAGGTGGAGCAGCTTCAGAAAGTGGAAACACAAGTCAGAAGGAGTTCAGTTCAGGAGATTCAGAAAGTGAAAGCGAGTCAGAAACAGAGACTGGGTCAGGAATCAACACAGAAGCCACACCAGAGAATCTAGAGGACAATGTTCTAGCCAGAGACAGACCAAGGAGGAATGTTAAGCCACCATCACGGTTTGAAGATGTTGATTTTGTAGCCTATGCACTAGTTAGTATGGAGTTAATTGAGATCGATGAGCCAAAGTCCTACAGAGAAGCTATGCAAAGCAAAGATAAAGACAAATGGACAGGAGCCTCAGATGAGGAGATGGACTCATTACATAAAAACCGTACTTGGGATCTAGCTGAAAGACCTAAAAATCAGAAGGTGATCGGCTGTAAATGAATATTCAAGCTCAAACCAGGAATACCTCAGATTGAACGGCCAAGGTTTAAGGCTAGACTAGTAGCAAAAAGTTTTGCTCAGATTGAAGGGGTTGATTATAATGAGGTTTTCGCACCAGTGGTCAGACACGTTTCTATCAGGATTCTTCTTTCAGCTGTGGTTAATCAGGACATGGAACTTGAACAGATGGATGTCAAAACAGCCTTTCTACATGGAGTCCTACAGGAAAAGATCTACATGGAACAGCCATAGGGATATGTTCAAAAGGGAAAAGAGGATAAGGTTTGTCTACTAAGGAAGTCATTCTATGGTCTGAAGCAATCACCTAGAGAGTGGAACTACAGGTTTCACACTTTCATGGAGCAAAAGGACTATAAAAGAAGCGAATATGATCCATGCGTTTATATGAAAGGCTATAGCTTAGACGACATGATCTATCTATTCTTGTATGTGGATGATATGCTAATTGCATCTAAGAGCAGAAGCGCAGTCAACAGGTTGAAGGACCTACTGAAGTCTGAGTTTGAAATGAAAGACTTAGGGGCTGCAAGGAAGATATTGTGTATGGACATCTTCAGGGACAGAAAAAAGGGGATTTTGACTCTATCACAGAACGATTATCTAATCAAAGTCCTAAAGACATTCAACATGTGGGACTGCAAACCAGTTCAAACACCATTAGGGTCACAGATCAAGCTAAAGGGCCTAACAGAGAAACAACAGCAGGAACAGTCTGGTTTCATGGACAGTGTATCTTATTCCAGCGCAGTAGGCAGCTTGATGTATGCGATGATTGGCTCCAGACTTGACCTTGCCTATGCAGTTGGTCTCGTGTGTAGATACATGGGAAGACCTGGAAAGGAGCATTGGTTAGCAGCTCAGTGGATAATGCGATATATCAAAGGAGCGTTGGATACAAACTTAACTTTCACCAAGGAAGACAACTCCAAGGTCAGAGGTTACTGCGATTCTGATTATGCGTCTGACTTGGACAAGCGTAGGTCGATTACGGGTTTCGTCTTCACAGTTGGAGGCAACACAGTAAGTTGGAGATCAGTTCTTCAGAAGGTTGTCGCCTTATCTACAACAGAAGCAGAGTATATGGCTTTATCAGAATCAGTCTGAGAAGCTTTGTGGTTAAAGGGAATTTGTGAAGAAATGGGATTCAAACAGGAAGCAATTGAGGTTAATTGCGATTCTCAGAGTGCTATCTATCTGGCAAACAACTACATGTTTCATGAGCGGAGTAAACATGTTGCAGTCAAGTACAACTTCATCAGAGATATAATCGCCAAGGGAGAAGTAAAAGTTGTCAAGATTCACACTTCAGTCAATCCCGCAGATATGTTAACGAAAGTCTTACCTGGAGAGAAATTCGAAGGGTGCTTGAAGACTTAGAAGGTGATCGAAGCCTGAGCGGCTTCAAGGGGAACGCCGCCGGTGAAATGTTAAAGACGGCGGATCCGGAGCTGGTCGAGCAGGAGCGCGCTTGGCCGGAGCAGCTCAAAGGTATTGTCAAAGCTAGGTGGAGCTTTGGGAATCGTCAGTTCCGGCGCTTAGGACTGACTAATTCAAGGCTGTTGTCGCGGAATTGCGTGATGACAGGAATTTCGCATTTGAAGCTTCATGGTTTTGGAGCGAATCAGGTTTTGCGAGCATGCAAGGTTCTTTTCCGGTGAAGCAGGCGAAGAGAAGGGATAATTTTCGAGGTGGCAAAGTTATCGGTTTCCAGGATCGGAGTTCATGGTTTCGTTGTCAGCGTTTGGACACGGAAGGTCAGATTAAAACCAAGGTGGAGTTTTGTGAACGATGGTTCTAATCTCATGAGCTGGAATTGGGCTTAAGTAATTAAGGCCCAAAAGGAAGTCTACATAGTTACAGCAAGCCCATCTATTTGTTGTATCAGATATATATTACGTTTGTTACAACGAGAGAGAAGAGAGTCGTCTTCTTCGTTGAGAGGAATCACCATTGTTGTGACCTCTAGCTTCTTGTAACTCAAAGTTTAGTGGATTTCCAGGCCTTGATCCTGAAGAGAGATGTACCCGGTGGAGAAGTGGGGAACTCTGTAAATCGCTTGCCTCGTGTCTTTTCTTTTCTGTTTTCTTTTACAATATGTTTCCTATAAACACAAACGAGAGATTGTGAGGATCAATACAGAGAGCGTAAATCGAGAGAGTATCTGTTACAAATATAATTAAATTTGAGCATATTATTTTCAAACATTTGCACCGCAAAGATGTGAAGAATCAACTTTTTACACAGTAAACTAAAAATTGTAGGAGTAACAATATTTGTACTATTATAGTGAGTTGGAAAAAAGAAATTGAAAAGCTTACTATTATTGGTACAGAAACTGACATCTAAAATTTGATGGTTTTTGGTTTGAAGTGTAAGACATTTATTCATTCTACATTACATCTTTAAGACACCTTGAATATAATTAATTTGTTACATTTGATTATCCCACCAACATCACTGATTTCTCTATACAAGTAAAATGATACTCCTTATTTGTTTAACTTTCACATTTTCTCCAAAAATAATTTATTTACTTTATTATATGTTTAATCATTCCTCTGGATCAAGATAATAATCGTTTGATTTGGAAACCTAACCGAAGTTAGTGAGAGTAAATAACATTTGATGATGCAGAAAATGTAACTATCGGTCATTTCTTCATGGGGCGGTTGCGGCAGTTGTGAGAGTTTGATTATAGTTACGGCGTTAGAATTAGGGGATTAGATTAGACGGCAAACAAAAAATGTATGAAACAGAGAAAGTGAAATTGCGAAATTATGAGAACTTGACTTAATTTTTACCTAACCTAAAAGATAACTTGACTGCCCGTTAAGTAGCGGCCGTTTACTAACGTCAACGTTAACGTTTCTTTTTTTTGCGTATATATAACGAAGACGGTTTCCTTGGAGCTTGTGTCACTCGTCTCTGCTTCTACATTCTCTCTCCTCTGCTTCTTTTTTTTTTTCCCGAGAAAAAGTGAGAGAAAATTTCGCAGAAGCTCTAGAGAAGAAAAGAAGCTCCAATGGCGTCGTCGTCTCAGAAGTTGACCGCTTTTTGTGTAGCCGTACTCGTCGTCTTAGCTCTCACCGCAACGTTTTTCCGGAGCATTGAAATCTCTCCCTCCAGGTCTCTATCTTTTCTCTCTCTCTCTCTCTGTAAATTTTTCTTCGCCATGATTCTGTCGTCCTCCTCACATCTCTCTCTATTTCTCTCTGTTTACGCTGTTTTTAAGTTTCCGTTAAAGCTGCATTGTCTAATTTCTGCGAAGATTTTGACATTTTCCATCTCTGATTGAAAGTCCGCTTGAACGATTTTCGTTTTTCCATGGATTTGTGACATTTACAAGGCCTTTACAGCTGATCTTATCGATATGGCAGTCTTTTTCAGTGAGATTTTTGTAGATTCCGTTAATAACTGCTCTGTTTTCGGTTTATTATTTTGCTAGGAAGCTGAAAACGGAGAAGTTGCAGAGCTCAAAAAACAGCTCAACAATGGCGGCGACAAGGTAAAGAAGGAAACAAAACTCGATCCCAATTTTTTCTCTTTTGCCGCCGCTCTCAAAACATAAAACGCGCTTCTAACCGCTAGGTTTATTTTTTGTTTTTAAAATAAAGTAAAAATAAATAAAAAAGTGGAATATTTTAACTAAACGATCTCAGCCGTTGAATTGTGTACGATCCTCGGATCCTATAACCGTTTCCTTTTTATTCATCGCCGCTCACACATGCTCTGTCTCTCTACTCTCTAGTGTAGTAGACTTAAATATTTAATCCTTTATCCACGTCAGTAAATAATTACTTACGATTTCTTGAAAGGGTATATTAGTCAAATTTCGTTAAAACGTATCTTTCTTTTTTTCCTGCGCTTACTCTCGCGTGTATATTTAATCGCTTTTTACTTGCTTTCAGATGAGGACACGTGTAAAGCGATGTGATTTTTCTTAAATTTTAAGTGTTTTTGTTTTGTTAAAAAGTTCAAATTTTAAATCAAGTTTATGGTTGGTCGCGTCATTTGTGGCTTTTTGCAGGCTAGAAGGTGTGGAGTTGAAGGAAGAACATGAACACGCCGTTACTGATCCAGATAAAGTTGCTGATGAAGTCGCTAAGCTTGTTCATATGTGCGTTTCTTCTCTCTCTCCCTTTCTCTTTTGTGTGATTGCATTAATTTTTAATTCCTCGGGAATTTGCGGTGAATAAAAATCATTTCTCATTTTCTGACATTTTCATTTTAGATAAGCCCCCACACACATGAAGCAAGAGTTTTGAATTTTGATTTTTATAATTAATTTGATTTTCATTGGGTAAGAGAAAACTTTTGCTTTTATTTTGTCTGTCACATTTTTGTCTCTCTGTTTCTTTAATTTTCGTCGTGAAGCTAAAACACCACCTAACCTAATAGGATATGTAACAGACATGAAACCATCCCTCGTCGCATAATACTGACACATTGTCGTTTCACCACGCTCTCGCGATTGTCAGACTCGCACGGACATTGTTTTGTTTTTGTAACTTTTATTTTATTTTTGGAATTTTAACGGCGTCTTCAATTTGTTTTATTTCTCTGTAACTGGATTTAGGAATAAGGTTGGTTCCATAACTGCTTCTACCGTCTTTTTGTGGCATTTAGTTTTTTAAAGTCTCTATCATCTTTGGATATCATGGTCTGGTCTATTTTAGTTTCTTCACCAGCTCCACATTAATGGCAAAAATATTTCGGTTTTACTCTGCAACCACTTTATTGACTTCATTAACCAACAAAAAACAAGAAGATCTTTGAACTTATTACGTTAGGTAAGAACAAACAAAAACGGGGGCTGAGATGTTTAATCAGCTTGTAGATTCTGGTTAAAGAAGAAAAAACATTCCTTTTTGAAATTGATGTGTGTTTGTGTGATTAATCTATATCAATTTCATTTTTCAGGAGTGAACAGAACAGGACAGCAAGGAGGAAGCTTGGATTTTTCTCTTGTGGAACTGGTAATCCAATCGATGACTGTTGGCGTTGTGACCGTAACTGGCATCAGAACCGTAAACGTCTCGCGGATTGTGGGATTGGCTTTGGGCGAAACGCAATTGGTGGTCGTGACGGACGCTTCTACGTCGTCACTGACCCGACTGATGAAGACGTTATTAATCCCAAACCTGGAACTCTACGCCATGCGGTTATCCAGGAAGAGCCTCTGTGGATTGTGTTCCAAAGGGATATGGTGATAGAGCTGAAACAAGAGCTGATCATGAACAGTTTCAAGACCATTGATGGTCGTGGTGTTAATGTCCATATAGCTAATGGTGCTTGCATCACTATCCAGTTTATCACCAATGTCATCATTCATGGTCTTCACATTCATGATTGCAAGCCTACTGGTAACGCAATGGTTAGAAGCTCTCCATCTCATTTTGGTTGGAGGACAATGGCTGATGGTGATGCTGTCTCTATCTTTGGGTCATCTCATATATGGATTGATCACAACTCTCTCTCTCACTGTGCTGATGGACTTGTTGATGCTGTCATGGGTTCCACTGCTATTACCGTTTCCAATAACCACTTTACCCACCACAATGAGGTCTCATTTTCATACACTGCCTCCTTTTAAAAGAAGACCCTATCATATCGTCTATGTTGTTCATAAAAAGGCTGATTCTTTTTTCATGACACTGTATGTATGCAGGTGATGCTGCTAGGGCACAGTGACTCGTACACAAAAGACAAGCTGATGCAAGTGACCATTGCTTACAACCATTTTGGAGTAGGACTGGTTCAGAGAATGCCAAGGTAATTAATCCTCTCTTTGTTTTCAACCTCTTAGACTTTTAAGTTGCCATTTGTTCAAAGTAGAAATTGGTTGTGTAATTGCAGGTGCAGACATGGGTACTTCCATGTGGTTAACAATGACTACACACACTGGGAGATGTACGCCATTGGTGGAAGTGCAGAGCCCACTATCAACAGTCAAGGAAACAGATATGCTGCTCCTATGGACCGTTTCGCCAAGGAGGTTCAATTTCTTAAACCTTTGTTTTACTTAAAACAGACTTAAAGGTGTTGTTGTTATTGTTATGTATAGATCTCTTACAGCAGATTTAAAATGTGGACCAACAGGTGACGAAAAGAGTAGAGACGGATGCAAATGAGTGGAAGAAGTGGAATTGGAGGTCAGAAGGAGATCTTCTACTGAATGGAGCATTCTTCAGGGCATCAGGAGCAGAAGCTTCAGCTAGCTACGGACGAGCCTCAAGCTTAGCAGCTAAACCATCATCAATGGTCGACACTATCACCTCGACTGCAGGAGCACTAGGTTGCCGCAGAGGCAGACCTTGCTAGCTATCTCTCTCCCTCCCTCTCTCTATACCACTATAGTAACTAACCCTAAACCCTTTCCCCATATCTTCGGAAAGTGCATATTATAGTAGTCCTCTTCTTCTTCTCGGTTCTTTTTTTGGGTCGGGTCGGGTCGGGTCATTCTTCTGTCATTTCCGACTTTGTTTTCTGCCCGGTGGTAGGAATTGGTCAACCTCGGCTTGCTTCTTCTTCTTCTTCTTCTTCTTCAGAAAGGTGGGAATTACACAGAGAAGCAAGCACAGAAGCGTTGTTCAAAAGGTTTCCTTCTTTTTTAGTCTACGAATCTCTTATGGTTTTTAGTTTTGGAGTTGTTAAGGTCCTTTGGTTTTAATGGATCTCACTCCCTTGCGTTTTAGAGTCTTTATGGGTTCTTGCAAGTTAGTGATAGTAGTAGAAGCACAAAAATTGTTACAAAGACGATTGAGAAAAGCTTTTGATTTTATTGCAATTGTTTGTTTGTCTTTTATGTTTTAAATCCATGTTGTTGCTCTGCCGTGTTTCAATGGGATGCTGATTTTTAATGCAATCTAAAGCAAACCACTTGTGAAACGTAAAATATAAGAATGAATCTACAAAATAGTTGAGAGTGAGTTAATGAAAAAGGTTTACAGTTGCACTAACTGATGCCAAACCCATAAACAGTTGAATCAGATCTTTCTTTCTTCTTTTAGATTTGAGGTTTTAGTGGTTCTGTTCCTTACTCTGCCCGTTACGTGTTAAAGTTTTCTTTACTCTTTTTCGGATCCATCTCGTAAGCGTTTTCATGAGATCAGATTTTACCAACTTGTTCTTCTCTCATAAATACATTGGGTGATCACAAACGGCAATTCATGTGAAACATTATATCAAACATATAAGTCTCACCGTCCGAGAGTATTTAATGAACAACATGAACCATACTACCAAACGATGCCTTCTACTTTCGAAAGGAAACAAAAAATTGATATCCCCAAAGGAGCTTTAGAACAAGAATCTGGTGAGAGCGACTCAAATCTTCAAAAGCTGAGGATAATGATGACTGGCTTCTCTTTAAATGGTATCATCATCTGTTGTCTGGAACACATAGCCAGCCTCCTTGAAGTGAGATTTCACCATTGCTAAAGACTTGTACCTATGAGATATCTTGTTCTTTTCTTCCTTTGCCATTTCTGCATAACTACAACCAAAATAACGAATCACCAAAGGTTACTCAGTTTTTCCTTTTACCATGACGATATGTCCGAGGTTTAATGCAATATGTATTCTGGGAGAAAAGAGAGGCATACGTTTGGTCATATCCATCAGGTTGAAACACTGGATCCCACCCAAAATCGGTTGGTCCTCTTGCTGGTACTATCTTACCCTAACACATCAATCCACAAAGTTAAAGCAATCAAACTTTGACAAAAATAACTAGCAGAAGGAGCAGATAGTTTGATATAAGAGCGGTGACGATGTTGAACATACCGGAGTTTTCCCCAAAAACGTAAGAGGTTCAGCACCTGGACCATGCGAGAAAGAGAATGCGCACAATGCATAAGCTGATTTATCTTCATAGGCCATCAGTAAGTTGTTTAGACCTGGACATAAGTTAGGCCAAGATTGGGTGTTACTAGTGTAAGAGATAAATGAAAACAAATGCTAAGGTGATAAAGGAAAGAAAAACAATTGACTGTCACAACCTTCATGACCAAGCTTCTCAAGAAACCACTTGCTGCAAAGAAAAAACAGGAAATAATTTCAAAGGTGCTACAAAGAAGAATTCTACACAACTCCAATACAATTAGCCTCACGCTGATTCAATCTGATACTGACGAGAAGAAAATAGAGGTCTCTTCTACATTTCAGTCCAGCAATGAATTAAAACATCAAGAATGAGAACATTCAATTAGATAACTCCATTTAGCTACTCACACACCACTTAACTAGAAGAACTAAGAACATGAGTTGGTCTCTTTTTCCAAGGCACTGAAGTAGAGTTTACCAGTCAAGAAAGATCCATAGATGAAAGATTAAAGAACAAATATAGATGTAACTCCATTTACCTAATTAACTCACAGCTTATTGCACATCACGACAAAGTAGAATTAGAGAAACTCTATCCTTCTAATGATTGACCAAAAAAGATTTACAAGCACAAATATCAAAAGAGGAGGGAAGAAACAAAACTTACATGTATGGCCCTGCAAAATCCCACAAAACAAATAATCAGACAGAGTGTCACCATTTGGCTACTTAGTCCCAGAGTAAAAGAAAAGCTTAGAATCTAAAGGAAACCATACCAGGAAGACCCTTCAAAGCATTGAAACAGAGGCATGTATCCTCCACTAGCACTGGCCCATTCACCTTCTCATTCACCATCAAACACATTTCATGTCAGTTCTTACCATCCTTACTCACTAATTAATACACATTTAGCATAAGGAAGGAAAAATGCAACAGTACACAAGTAGCATACTATGATCCCAAAAAATCTTACATATAGACATAAGCATGATGATTTTGTAGTCAATTGAAGTAAATATAACTGAGTATTCCAACCAAATGTAGAAAAGGGTAAGAGCTTGTGCACCTGAAGAGCAGCCAAACGAGCCTTCTCTTTGGAGATATCCTCAGGCTCACCTTGCAGCTCAGGCACTACAACTCAAGAAATACACAAAATTGAAACTATGAGCCTAATGAAAAGGAGAAAGAAAAGAGGAATCGATAGAGAAATCGAAAGGGGTAGTAGTGTTACGCACGGTCGAGTTTGAGAGACTTGAAAGGAATGGAATTTCCGATAATAGCTTTGACCTCTTCGAGCTTCTTGGCATTTCCGGTCACAAACGTCACCGGCCGTGGCAAAACCACCGCTGCTTTCGCCGCCGCCATTTTGTGTTCTCAGATAAAGCCAAAGCCACGCTCGTTTTGCTTTTCTTCAACAGGTTATCTATTTTTCTTCTTGACAAGCAATTGGGCCCAAGTCCACTTTTATCTAGGCCCAATCAAAGTTATCACAACAAGTTTAGTTGTAAAATAAAAGAAACAAAACCTGAAACTTACAAGCTTATCATTATAACCAAACAGAAAATACCTAGATACAACTAAAAAATCCGTCAGGAACCGGGTCGGATCCTATTAAAAGACCAAAAACCCAAAACAATAAAGAAGAAATATTATTTAGAGAATGGGCATTTTTGTCCGAAATATATGTGAGAAAATAACCTGCTTGGAAACAAAGTTAAACATTCGAACCAATATCCACTTGAAAAACACGCGGACGCCAACAAAAGAATTTCGTAAAAGAAACCGAGTTAACCCGACCTGATTAAAAACGGATAAACACGCGGATCTTTAAAAAAAATATTGAACGATTATTTGAATGCGTTTTAAGTCGACTAAAATTTGGGCTGGCAAATCAAATAAGCCACATACAATAAAGGGAAAATTGGCAATTTACCCCAAATAAAACCTCTCTTGTCCACTTACACTTACTCAAAGTGTCTTTGTCCCCTTAGACCTTTTTTTAGACATTAATCCTATTTTACCCCCAAAATTGGATTAATAATTTTTTCATTTATATATTTTTGTTTTAATAACAAAGAAAAAAAAATAATCAAAAGTTAAACTTCTGAATTTTTCGGCGACATTTTTTTCTCTTCTTCTTCGGCATTTTTTTCTCTTCTTCGGCGTTCTCGTCGTGTCGTCTCTCCTCATTCGCTGTGTCTTCCTACATCCTCTGTTCTCCTCCTTAATTTCGTGAGGAAGTCCGCCGTTCTCCTCCTCCGTGTGCTGGTTTTCTCCTCCGCTCCTTCACCATTAACGTCCTCGAGTTTTCCGCCAGGTAGAGGTCAATATTTGTCTGTTTAAGTGTGTTGATGGATTGTTAAATTCGGGATTTGGTTACATGAAAATTGATTTGGCGTTACATGCAATTAGGGATTAGGGATTGAAGATTGAAAATTAAACCT
>OVBC01003307.1:0-11833 GCA_900406465.1 Noccaea caerulescens | reverse complement strand
GGTTCATAGTTTATCATCTTACATTTCACCTTTGTTCATTTCATAACTTATGCACCTGGACGCCTTGTTATCACCATCACGTTGCGCCTAGACGCCTTGATATACCATTGCATTTCACTCTGTTATTTGCATTTTAAGTTCTGTTTTTAAGTTGATAGATTACAGTTCCATCTTTACAATTGGCTTGACTTAGCTTTTCTTGATTGCATCCTGATTGCATATCATCACGCCCAATTCGGATTTGACTCCTTCTTTACACTGCAACGACATGATAGTGTAGATAGGATAATTGCTTAGTAAAATCCTACTATCAGTGTGTGTAGATCAATTACTGATGTCGATGTCTACAGAAATAACTCATTCATTTTGCCAGTAGCCATGCGTTTTACATAGATAGGTATAGGCGTTAAAACACCTCACACTTTCTAAATGAGGAAAACAAATTTCACCATTTGTTTGTAATAGTAGCAGTGCACGCATCTCTTTTCCAGCTCGTGTGTGTTACAGATAATTGTTGGTCTCAGTGCCCTTATTGTGTCCACGTATACCGGTAGTCGTCGGACTCTGACGCCATGCAATGCCCTTTTGATCCTCCTCCAGGTCTGATATGCCTTTCCTTTGCTTTCCCTCCAGCCTAGTTTATCCAAGTAAGCCGCTCCTAAATCTATTTCGCCCCTGCAGCACAATATAATTCCATATATGTATATACCGTTGGTGTTGCAGCCGTCTGCTGCCACTTTAAGATATTGCAACCCCGTTTCCGGGTTGTTGTTGTGGAAGTACTCCATTATGCCTTTGATGTAGTGTGCCTCGACGTTTCCGCTTGAGAGAGTTCGTTCCATCAGGTCTTTGAACCTGTTCCTCGTTATCAATGGATGGTGGACTAGTGGGGTGAGGTTTATAGATTTGTATACTCGTTTGTCATTGGCTGCCTTTGCCAATGCTGGTGATGCTTCCATTAAATTGTGCACCGTAGTCCTCGAGGTGGTAGCAGATCTTGAGATAATATCCCCCAGGATATATGTCGGTAGGTCTATTAGTCTTGTAGAGCGTGGTTTGCCTGACATTATTCTGTTTGTTATTTGTTGTCTCTGGCTGTTACATTTTTCAAAGTTAGCTTTATTGTGAATTAAATTCTCTGCCTCCGGAACGGTGCAGTTGTTCCTAATGTTTATTGTGTAAGTTTCGGTTATTTCTCTAAAATAAATATTTTTACTATTAATTTTGTATTTATTTGGTCTTGATCTGGTTTTAATATAGTATATTCTCCACGGATCCTGTTTCAGGAGCGGTTCTAATTTTGGGGATAGCTTGTTGCTGGGTTTATTCGAGGAATCATTCATCCATGTCATATAATAGAGTACATTTATTGGTCGGCTGCACGTTATGTATTTGACTCGTAGACTGTATCATTGATGTTTAAAGTCTAAGGCTGCCTTTTTTTTTCCCTTTTGATAAAGGGTTGAAGGCTGTTTTTCCTGGGGTTTTCTCTGTCTTTGATATGAATGAGGAAGATTTTGTTTTGGGCTACATTAGTTGGGTTATTTTGAATCGCATCTTCAAGTTGGTATGAGTTTATTGGTTGGTCATATAATAGTTTCATGGGTTTTATATCGACACCCCCTTTTATAAACCCGTTAAATAGTAGGTGCTTTTGTGCGGTCTGATTTAGTAGTTGGATATTAATTTGGGAGAATTTTATGTCTGTATTCAAAGAGTAAGATGACAATTTCTGTCCATTAAAGTCGAATTTAGGTTATGTTTGTAAATGGATAACCGATACTCATTACGAAGAACCTGAAACCCACCAACCAAGGGACTGGAAAGGAATAGTAAAATCGGGAGATAGGTCAGACACTTGTCGGCCCAAATGTTGTGGTAGTGATTTTAAACTTGCAAGCAAACAACGCTTATTGAAAGAAGAAGACAATTTAATTTTAACATAAAAAAGACATTTTATTATGTTCCCCAACATGGCGTCATTTGTCGGGGAAATAACGTTTCAGACATGGAAAAAGGGCCATTCCGAATCAAGTTAAGAGGCCTCGAAGAGTTGGCTCAGTGAGGAGGAGTACATGGTGAATAGGCGACGAAGTCACAACCAAGATATCCGGCCTTGCAATTTCGTTTTTGGGTGTCCATTTCTTCTCAAACCGGTCCCAGACATAAGTTGTTGTAGTCTGTACATAAGTTAGCCTCGCGGCTTCCTCGTTCATCATGTTGGCCCCAATCCAACGGAGGAACCTAGGGTCTATTTATAGAGGCGGTGGTGTGTAGGGTTTTTCATACCAAAGAATTAAATATGGTGCTATGAATTCTTACAATTGATGGTCGTAATTGTGGTTGGTGTGAATTGGGGACTGTTACGTATATGTTCGTCGTCCGAATCTTGTTATTCGCAATTAACCTCATCAATGAGTGTCGAAGATACGTTACAATTTCCGCTGTATCTAACGTTCCTTCTTACACCGCAAAAAATTTGGGAACTTTTTTTCCCCCCGTGCCGGCATTATGCTGCGAGCAATTTCCGGGGAATGATTGTATATGGGCGCCGATCGCTTGAAACCCCGGTCCATGTGGGCGTGGCCACGAAGGTTTGGCCCTTCTAATTTTGGGTGTCTGGGATTCGATATTATCTTGGACCTTGTTTGCTGTCTCATTTTAGGGCCCATGATGTGATGGTATGGTATGACGATGTTGGGCATTCCGTGTTCGACTCTATTTTTTATTAGCTGCGTTGTTGCCCTAAAAGGCCCATTAAAAGAAAATTATTTCCCACCGTAAGATCTTGGGCTCTGCACAGACGGTGGGAATATCACTTTGCGGACATCGAAACTTCAACCAATGTAAGAGAGGGGTGGACGGAATCCGGTCGTGTCTGCTGCTGCAAATTTACTTAGTTGCGCAGATGTTAAAGTTTGTTAAACCGGATACTCTTATGTCGTTAGTCTGGTGGGTGTTTCTGAGTGCTCACTGTGAATTTAGTATTTGTGGTGAGCAGTTTATGAGTTGTCGTGGGATGGAATGCCGCATTCTTCAATTAAATGGATATTTCGTTTTATTACCGGTTTCTAGTATGAGTATTTTCATTACGGAGGAATCACTGCATAATATTTCATTTATTCCAATTGTGTAGAAGGTAGGCCCGAAATTCTGAATTTGTTTATGTATACATGTTGGTTATAACCAACTGCCGTTTCTATTTACACTCATTTACATGTAGTTGCAATATGTATTATTTGTTTCTGTTTTAATGGCATGTGTTCTATTATTGGATGCGTACCCACACTCAAACCGGTGATTGGAGCAGTTTAAGTGGATTTGAACTACTGCCCCCTGCATTTGGATTGTTTTGAAATTGTTTTATGTATTAAAATAAAGGAGATTACAATATATATCATGCAATACGTTAACAAAAGGTATATTTGAAAGCATAAAGTTTTGGAAATTGACTGTGTCCCTAAGGAATGTGTAAGTATTGCAGCCGACATGTAGAGACTCCGAATGTTGACGAACTTTTTCATATGCTTATTGTAGTAGCACTTCCTGCATCTTGTGTCCATGTCGTTCAGCTTGCACTCTCTTCGTGGTCTGCTGTTGCGTAGACTTGTCATGTACCGATCTTTCCTTATCACTGGAATGGCTTGAAGTGATCTTCTTACGTTTCTCCAGCAGCGATATCCCCTGGACATGTTTTTCTCCCATTGTAGCTTGTCTATGTAAGTTTTTCCTTCAGCAGTTTCACCCATGCATAACATGAGTATTCCATATAGATAAATACCGTCATCGTATGCCCCGTCTGCTGATTTTTTCAGATGCTTCAGTCCAACAATGCTGTTGTTTTGTAGGAAGTATGTATACATGTTGGTTATAACCAACTGCCTTTTCCATTTACACTCATTTACATGTAGTTGCAATCTGTATTATTTGTTTCTGTTTTAATGGCATGTGTTCTATTATTGGATGCGTACCCACACTCAAACCGGTGATTGGAGCAGTTTAAGTGGATTTGAACTACTGCCCCCTGCATTTGGATTGTTTTGAAATTGTTTTATGTATTAAAATAAAGGAGATTACAATATATATCATGCAATACGTTAACAGAAGGTATATTTGAAAGCATAAAGTTTTGGAAATTGACTGTGTCCCTAAGGAATGTGTAAGTATTGCAGCCGACATGTAGAGACTCCGAATGTTGACGAACTTTTTCATATGCTTATTGTAGTAGCACTTCCTGCATCTTGTGTCCATGTCGTTCAGCTTGCACTCTCTTCGTGGTCTGCCGTTGCGTAGACTTGTCATGTACCGATCTTTCCTTATCACTGGAATGGCTTGAAGTGATCTTCTTACGTTTCTCCAGCAGCGATCTCCCCTGGACATGTTTTTCTCCCATTGTAGCTTGTCTATGTAAGCTTTTCCTTCAGCAGTTTCACCCATGCATAACATGAGTATTCCATATAGATAAATACCGTCATCGTATGCCCCGTCTGCTGATTTTTTCAGAAACTCCAGTCCAACAATGCTGTTGTTTTGTAGGAAGTACTCTTGGATGTCTTTCACGTAGTGTGCTTCCACGTTCCCGCTTGCAAGACATTTTTCCATGAGTTTCTCGAAGTTGTTCGCCCACAGTGGGAAATGCGTGAATGCAGTTAGGTTCAGACTTTTGGACACTTGGTCGTCTTTGGAATGTATTGATAGTTCCGGGGATGTGAGCAACACCTGGCGGAGGTCATTGCGGGATGAACGCGCTACACGGGAGATAACGTCTCGGAGGAGGTCATCTGGAAGTGCTTCCAGTCGTGAGGACATTGTTTTCGGTCCCATATTGATTTGGTAAATATTTTTGACAAGTGTTTGATCTAGCTGTCCCTGGGGGCCTTTATATAGTTGTTATGGAGCTTGCAGCTGTTACACCCTATTGAATACGGCTTTATTGCATTTTAATTATCATTATGATGGGTGCGGCTCTTCATTTGTATTTGTTGGTGGAGTTGTGAGATAAGGTCACCGGGCGTTTAGTTTTTTTTTTTTCCGGCAATGGAACGTATGGGAACCATTTATTTTTAAAAAATTCATATATATCCGAGACCATAGTAACAACCCTCTAATGTATTACAATTAGTAGAGGTTATTTGACTTACTTTATCGTCACTCTGACATGATGTTGACACTTCTATTTTTTATTCCCTTTTAGAGAAATACAGTTTCGAATATGTATGCGAAGAGTTTGTTTTTGCGGCTCTATTAGTAACCATTTCTTTGTAACGGTTTATAGGTACCCTGTACTAATCGTCTTTAATTGTCTTTATTGTGTTTATGGGCATTTAGATATTTTTATGCTCTTTAATATAGTGTGGGTGTGTTTAAGTTTCTGAGTTTGGGGTAAAACTAACACCGGACCTTGTGAAGGCATTTTATAATTAGGTAGGTAACAGAATGTGTAGGAATTCTTCGTCGGAGTTGTTCGGATAATTTTGTTTTGGTACGGTAGACAATTCGTGGAAATGCTATATGTGTTTTATTTATCCAATTATTTGGTGGCACTTGAATGTGTTTTATGTAATTTTAGCATTACATTTATAATCTCCTATACACTGTATTTACTCAGTTTGTGGAACAAAATATGAGTACATCGTTCCCTCACTTTCATCTAACGAATGCTAATAATTACAATCTCACTGGTTCAATAGTTTTATATTTTGCATTCCTTGAAATATTGTAGGTATTAAAAGAAAAGTGTAAGTATTTATTTAGGGCGGACGTTGAACATAGTATTCCCAACTAAGAAGTATTTGGTGGCACTTAAACTCGCAACAGGTGTTCAGCCTTATGTAGCAATAGGGTCTTCTTACTCGAAACAGGACTTCAGTTATCCGTTGACGTTGGTGGCGGGTGTAGGGTCTTTTGTGGGTGTCCATGGCCATCTGAGTAAGGATCGTAAATAATTTATGTCAGGGGGTTAGATTACCAATAGGGATTCATTTATCAGGTATGTTGGTTATTGTTTTTAGCTACGTTACTGAAATATGAGTAGAGTACCTCATGTAGTTGGCAAGTTGTTGAAAATCTCTTTGTAGACAATACTTGTGACACCTTCTTCCTTTGTTGTAGCTGCTGGATCATGTAGTATCTTCAAACCTCCATGTGAGGTCACTCGGGAAAGAGCGACATACAGTTGGCCATGTGTGAACACTGCTCTAGGTAGATAGAGGGATACTTGTTTCAGACTTTGTCCTTGACTCTTATTTATTGTCATTGCGTAACATAGTCTGAGTGGAAATTGCCGCCTTCGTAATATGAATGGATGTTTGTTGTCGGTTGGAGATAACTGAATCCGTGGTATTAGTACTTTTTCACCGACGTGAGTCCCCGTTAGTATTTCTGCTTCAATGACCTTGTCTCCAAGACGTGTAATAACTAACCTTGTCCCATTGCACATACCATTTTTTTGATTCAGGTTTCGTATCAACATTACAGGGACTCCGACCTTTAGACATAGACGATGGTTTGGTAGGCCAGGGAACTCGAGGGAGTTCAAGTACTCTGCAGTGTAATGGGAGGTCCAGTCAGCCTTTGGTGTAGCTTCAGTTCTGATGCTGTCGGAACTTAAATACTCCTTCATTTCTGAATGAACCTTGGAGAGCATGTAAGTATTACTTTCATGCATAGTGTCATTCCTAGGCGTCAGAATTGCTCTCTCTGTCAAATAATCATGATTTTGGTAGTGCTGATTGAAGTTTGGGTATGCAGCTTCCGTAATTGCCTAAAGGTGGTCCTCTGTATGTGGGAGCATAAAATTTGGGGCTACGACAATCTGTTCCGCTTCAGTGTTATCCTCCTCCGCTGATTTGAGCCTCTCTGCAATTCCATTTCCCACTTTCAAGATCCATGATGCAAATTCCCGGTCTTCTTGTTGGAGCCGCATGTTCACTGTTAACGTGAACACATAACATGATTCCCAAAGGTAGGATCTACTAATGGATGCTAAGACAGTATCTTGACGACTTCCTTGCGTCACCACTGGTAGTATTTGTCGGAAATCCCCGCCGAGCAGAAAGTTTTCCCACCAAATGTTTTCCCAGCCGCAGCTGCATCTTCAGCGGAGAGCAAATCTCGTAGAGTTTTGTCTACTGCTTCAAATGCATGGCGGTGAGTCATTGGAGCTTCGTCCCAGATGATTAAATCTGCCTTCTCTATTAACCCAGCTAACATAGTACCTGGCTTTATCTCACAATGGACTCTTCCGTAACGTTAAGAGGTATCTTGAAATGCGAGTGTGCTGTTCTGCCACCGGGGAGAAGCAGTGCTGCGATGCCAGCTGATGCGACAGGGATGACCAGTTTCCCTATTGAACGTAGCTTCGCAATAATGGTCTTGTACAAAAAAGTTTTCCCTGTTCCACATGGGCCATAAACGAAAAACAATTTCCCTGCATCATTCTCGACTGACTCCAAAACTGCATCCTAGATGACTTTTTGGTCTCTATTCAGTAACACCACCATCCTGTCGTGTTCTTTTTTTTCTTTCTTACTATCAAACTTCATTTCTTGCCTGAGGACACTGTTGTTTATGTCTCGCATGATGGTTTTGTCAGGCAGTGGCATTCCTGTATAATCGGCTAAGGATTTGTCATTTTCTTTCACAAGCATCTCCAGTTCCATCAATGTGTGTGTATTGCTGTAGCTGAGCCTCATTTAGATATAAACCCGTGAAGGTCAACTCTTTCTCCTTTTTGTGTAAGATGTCTTCTGAAAAAAAATTCCATGCGTGACTCCAAAGTGAAACAGGATTCGCCACTTGACAATAAAGTAAAATTGTCACAAATAATTTCCTCATCTGACTTCCCGAGGCCCACTGCGGTGGCTCCTCTAGAGCATCATGCCATTCTTTGTCGTCGTCTAATAACCCCCTTGCATAACAGGCCTCTTGGAATTTCTCGTAAGTCACATGGCCAACAGTCAATATTTCTTTGTAACTCGTTGGACCTCGTAGAACATTAACCAAAATCCTTAGGTAGTACAATTCTCCCGCTGCTGGCTGGATGTAAACAACTCTCCCTATTGACGATTGTTTTTTCCTTGGAGTCCAGATTTTATCGGAGCTGTGCCACACAAATAGTGTTGGGAATTCCACGTACGTTAGGCTGCGAGCTTCCTCGTATAGGAGGTTAGCCTCCATCCAAGCAGTGAACATTGTTCTCACTATGTCCTCTCTTGATAAAAGTGTTATGAGATCACAGGTTCGCTCAAACATTAATCTCTGTTGATTAGGGAGGTGGATTGTTAACTTCATCACTGAAGGCTGGTTGTGATGAATGGGGAATGCGAATAACCTCCATGCAGCCTCACATGCAGCCTCACATGCTGAAATGAAACGATAGTCAAGGTACTCATTGATCTCATCTGTAGTGTCTTTATCTGAATTGTGGCCTTGATGTGCTTTAGATTTCTTCTTCGAATTCTCTAAGACAATAGTTGCTTTGTCCACCCCTTTTGTGATGTACTTGAAGAGGTACTTAATTGCACTGGATTTGCAACACCACTCGACGTTGATGTGCGCTTTGTATTTCTTGAGCAGGCTGAGGTTATGCGGAACCACATTCCGATTATCTAATTTTATGTCTCCCTTTTCCACAAATTTGGAATCGTCATCTCTCCTTCTGTATACGACGAAGCCTGATTTGTCAATGCTAGTATGTTCTGAAAATGGTTTTGGGAAATTCTTTGTGCACTCTCCCTTCTCCATACATGGTGAGGTCTTACGGCTCTTTCCGCAAGGCCCGTGTATCATATGACGCTGCACTAATTCGAAGCCTTCTCTGTCGGTCTCTCTGTCTGGTATTTCTGCAGATATGTACTGGTCTATCAGCGAAGCAGTCGGGTCTATTCTGGAGCCTTGAAACCATAAGAGGATGTGTGCGTGTGGGAGGCCTCGCTTTTGGAATTCAATAGTATAAACATCTACAAATAAAGTGAACTTGAGGTTAGTGCGAATGCTAATTTTGCAATTTGGAGAGGAATTTGATGGGTTATCATGGGGTTTAGTACCTGCTGCTGGTACGGGGAAGAAGGTGCCTTTCTTGAAATCGGCCATCATTTTATCAAGCTTCATTTTGAATGCCTTGACTTCTAGATCTGGCCTGTTGTTTGCTGATTCTCCACCATATTTGTGTAGGTGTTATGTTATTTCTTCCCATTTTGGGTTTGCCATCACTGTGATAAATAAGTGTTGGTTTCCAAACCATCGGCAAATAGCCATTGCATCGTGGTACTTCTCCGCCATGTACCGTGGGCCGGCAGTGAATGAGGAGGGTAAGATAACCTTTGTGCTAAGGTTTTTCGCATCTGTGTCTCCTCTATCGACTGCATCACAAATGTTGTTGTACAATTCTGCTCTCAGTTTTTTTTTGGTTCAGCCGTATGAACCGTAATCTTTCTTGTTCTGTTGCAGTGTATGCGTCTACTATATATTGATGCAGTAACCGGCCAGACTTTATGAGGGTCATTCCCTCCGTCAATCTAGTTTGTAATTGGTAAGCATAGAACTCTCTCATTGTCATACATTTCCTCTTCACTTTTGATTCAGCCGTTGTACAGTAGGGTATCTCATTGTGATAACCGGTTTCACCGTACGGGAAAATGAGAGGATACCGCAAACTCATATAGAGCGGATGTAGATCGCTGATCCTTTGTAGAGACAAAGATTTAAACTGGACAACAACATCTTTTTCTCCGCTGTTGAGTGTGAAGTCTCCAACTATTAGGCCTGCAATCTCATCAGCGCTTGGCAAATCATATTTTCTCCCACGATGTTTCTGACTAATCAACCTTATGTTAAACTCCTCTGCTGTTCCTGATTCATAGCGATCCCTTGCATGTCGGAATGTCTTTGCAAGGTGGTTATTTAAATCCAGCATCTTCATGAGCTGCTCGAGTAGCTTCTCGTCGACTTGAAGTTTTGTTTCACCACGGCTCATGGCTTTCAGTCGGTTTTGGACTTCATTTGATGTATCGTAAATGTAAAGTTGGAGAAACTGAGTAGGCTTCCCATCCACCGGCAACAGGGACTCGATTCGGTGGCAGTTCTGGCCATGGACTCTGAAGGTAAATGGTCATGCTGTTCCTGTCACCGTGTGATCAATTTTCGCTCCCATTGAGGTAAAGGCTAGCAGTGAATTCAACAGACGATTAAGAGTCTGGTAAGTTGGTGTATCTAGTAGTTCCTTAAGCGGGGATGGCGGGTCTCGAACTGGTGGGAGTTTAACACGCCCTTGTTGACAACATATGCTGAACAGTTTCCTCGA
Organism: Noccaea caerulescens; assembly: GCA_900406465.1. Taxonomy (NCBI): domain Eukaryota; kingdom Viridiplantae; phylum Streptophyta; class Magnoliopsida; order Brassicales; family Brassicaceae; genus Noccaea; species Noccaea caerulescens. The sequence goes on along the minus strand of OVBC01003307.1, from coordinate 1,530 downwards.
TGAAAAACTTTGTGTCCCAACAGCCTCACCTTTCCAGACTAATGCATTACAGAAAGAACAGTTCATGAGCTCCGAATTATCTGATTTGGTACGGCTGCTGGATCTTGGAAACGGATTGAGAGGCAGATATGTTAGTTTGGAGAGAAGTATTGTAAGTGGTTGAATTGTAAGTGAAAGCCAATTCATTTCTAGGTAGGCACCTGGACGTTTGGCTGATGTTGTGACGTTTGCTGAAAAGTGGATTGGAAATTAGTATGAGGTGGCTATTATGTATCAGCTTCCGTAAGGAATCTCTTTTTTACAGTTATTTTGTACATATAGTCTGTCTTTTTGGGTTAAATTACAGTGGCTATGTTTGGTGTTCTTCTTATTGGTCATTATTTTACGACGCAGTGCCCGGGCTTTTTTGGCTAAACATGGAAATAATGATGAGGAGGATGAGAAATCATCTTTCAAGTTATATTATAGGGAGGTGTGAGGTAAGTTGTATACCTTGCTTCTGAGTCATCTCTATACTTTTGCATCTATGTGTTTACGATGTTTGTTATAAACCAAGTGGTCTGTCGTGGCTTTGATATGGACGATTGTATGTGTGAAGTTGAAGAATGAGTTTGATATGTTATGATGAAATGGCTGACTTACTTTCATTGCCTTTGGTCGCTCTTTTTGCTGATATGATATGTCTGCGCAGCTCCCAAGCTCTCTTAGCTAAAGCTTTTGTATTCGTAAAAGGCATATTTAAGTAAGTTATACTTCTCAATATTGGTATACATCCTTCACTGTGTTGAAGAAATTGAAAACCTTTTTGTTCTAGAGTCTGACGGGATTGGTGTACCGGGTTGCTCGCTGTCTCCTCATGTGAAGCGCTTAGCCATGGTTGTCTTTGTTTATCTTCTTTCCGGCCTGCAATTGTTTGAGACGGATTTTTCAACACCCATGTCCATTTGATTGTTAGTGAGGTTATGTTCTGGTACGTTGATTCCGGTGTGTACGTTTGTTTGGCGGCAGTGTATGAACGGTTACCGCTGACTCGTGGCGTCGCTGATTGGTTGCGTGGGCAGGTAAAATGCCTTTTCCCTTGTCGTCATTCACTTCTTTTCCCTTTTTAGCATACATTGTTAACTGGAGTATTGAGCACTTGTGTTGATGGAAGAAAAAGTTACTCTCCAAAATAATGTCTCCACCGAGTGGTCTGTATGGGAATCCATTTATTGGTGACCATTGTAANTACCCTTTTTATATGGTTTTACTATGCTTTTTATAAGGTTTTTAAAGGCTTTTTGATCTAAAAAGGTAGTTTTTGTGGATTTATAATACTAAGAGTCTAAACAGGTCGAAAGATGCATTTTGGAGCAAAACCACAGGATTTGGACTTTAAACCGCTCTGCAACACAGCATCAATTTTGAAGAAGCCTTAAAAATATTCTACTCAATGGATTTCACCAAAACCGGTTTGCCGAGATGCCTACGTGAGTTAGCTTTCCAATGCAACTGGAATCACTCAGTTTGGCCGAGTAGAATTGGAGATAT
>OVBC01003306.1:0-11841 GCA_900406465.1 Noccaea caerulescens | reverse complement strand
TTCGTTCTTCATTAATAAAAGTCACGTACCGATCTCACCACTCACATATATCGAAATTACAAGGGATGCATTGGAACTCGACAGCTTCATCTTTGAAACAAATGTTGCAGATCTCAGTTTCTACAATCTCCGGCGAGGTCAACACGCATTCGTGGGAACCATGCTTGAGCTCTCTCATCGTCATGGGAGCAAGAAAGTCAACGAAGCCAGAACAAAAATGCAAGATTGAGATCCAATCTTGAGGTCTACGATTGATTTTTAAGGATTTCTAAACTGATGTCATGTGAGAAGGGAATCAAATTCCACATGTTTCAAAGTAATGCAATGCCTATACATAAAAATGTGACTTTTGGTGCAGTGATAGAAAAAGAGTTGAAAATATAAAACTCCTCTTCCTTTTTCTATAATATTTAAAGAAATATTAGGACAGTGGTTTCTTCGTTATTTTCATTTGTTAGGAGTTAGGACAGTAGTAAGGGTTAGTGAGATTCGATGTTTATGTACACATTTTTTTTTCAGTAAACCTGATTAATATTTAATGTTTCAATGTTCTTCATAGTTCTTAGTTGTTGAATCTTCCTGACCCGGGTAAGGAAAAGGATCTCTAGACACCTTTTACCGCTCTGCAGTTTGAAAAACTCTGCTGATTGTTACAATTATAACTTGGAATATTGGCGAAATGGTGATGTTCTTTAACAAAAAAAAAAAAGAAAAGAAATGGTGATGTTAATAGTAGTATTTTTTTTTTTTTAGTTAAACTAAATTAACTAGTTTGTTGTTCACAGATTAAACAATACACATGTCGTTTTGTTTGTTACTTTATTTTTGAGGGTGAAAAACTGAAAATTAAGAATTTATGTTCCAAGATAGTTTCTAATCAGATGGAAATTTTCAAGATAAAGAAAATCTCATTTTCTTTGAGGGTCACCATAGTTTAGGTTGAATGATTATTTTACCTCATACAATCAGTAAACATTACAATCCAAAACTACTCAGAATATAGAATAACATAAATTTTAATTTTAAACATCAATCTGGCACTTCTTTTGTTTATTGTAGTTTTGTATATTCACAAAAAAAGTTACAAAAGACCTAGCATATTCTTACCTTATATTTTAGTGATACTTTCTAACATTTCTTCTTAACATTAATGTGTTATGAGTAATATACATAATGATGTTGTTATTCAAACGTATATCAATATTTATTTCATTAGGAGCATACTTATTTATGAGGGAAACAACAACATGTTTGCTGACGACACTGGCCTGATATAAACTTTTTTCTCTTGCAAAACACATCGCAGCCTGTATATATATCCTTTCCTACATGGACTTTTTTCGAAAAAGTTGAAACATACATCACCACCTTTTTCTATTCCAAAACATGTTTGATAATAATCATTCCATCAATATATATAATATAAAAATGATTAAATTATGTTCATAATAAAAAAATGGAGAATATGACAAAGGTAATACCAGAAATATCATCAGATGTTGCATGAGAGTGAACAAAAGATATAACAAACAAAATGGTGAGAGCAAATGCGATTAAAGTCTTTTTGGTGATAGCCATTTTATAATTTTCTCTTTTTTATTTGTTTGTGATTTTTTCTTTACTTAGGCTGATCAAAATTATATATAAAACAGACATACGTTTTTTAATTCATCAAAATGGACAAAGTCATCAAATTTAATTCATTCAATTTATAATATAACGGAATATATATTTTATATTGTTTTAGGAGATTTTAGGTTTTAATGAGATTTGGGGTTTATTAGAATAGAGATTTTAGAAGATTAGTTTCTTTAACAAAAAAATATATTATCCAACTGATGATTTCTAATGGAGGTTAGCGGAAGGTGAGATTCGGAGATCGCATAGGATTCAGAGCTTCATATTGATTCATGAGCTCCGACACCTCCGCCTGAATTTCAAGTAGAAATTTCGAAATATTTTTTGATTAAATCAACCAAAGTATTATGAAACTATAAACCTTTTTTTGAACCAATATACCATTAAACCAAATAACATAAATAATATTATTATAAATATTTAAATTTGAAAGAAATTTGAAATATTTGTATCAAAAATTTAATATATATAATTAATAAATAGTTTAAAATAGGAAAAAAATTAAGAAATACACCTTTTGGGGTGTCAATTTTCAAAAATATACCTCTAATGTGTTAATTTTCAAAAATACACTTTTTCCAAATTTTAAAAATATAAGTTTAGATTTTGGGGTTTAAAGTTTAGATTTAAGGGTTTGAGGTTAGATTTTTGGGTTTAGAGTTTATATTTTATGGTTTAAAATTCTTTTACTTAATGAAAAAAAATTAGTTTTAAAAATAGACATCATTTTGAAAATCCCAAAAAGATGTAGTTTTTAAATTCTCCTTTAAAATAATACATTAAAAATATCGTTGCTTATAGGCAGTGTTTAAAAATCTGGACCGACTATGTTAATGAGAAGGATAAATCCACAATACATCTAGGGGGTGTATTAAAATTGAGATTTGAAGTGATTTAGGGTGATTTGTATTAAAATGACAAATTCAGTGTTATTCAAACTTGAATTCTAAAAACCCTTTTAAAATTCAGTGTTATTGAATTTGTGATTTTAAAATCCATTTTCAAATCTACTGTTATTGAAAATATTTTTAAAAGTGGATTTTAAAAATTAGGTTTGATTTTAGAGTGATTTGGTGAGATTTTCTTGTTAAACATAAGAGTTTGGTTTTATATGAAATTTTAAAATGATTTAACTAAAATCACTTGAATTTCTATGATCCACACAAAATCATCTAAAAACTCATTAAAAATCAAATTACCCCAAATCACTTCAAATTCCAATTTCCATAGACCCCCCCCTAGTAATTTGATCTAATAGACTTTAGAACCCCAATTTTATAGTGTGAACTATTTAAAATTTGCAGTTTGGTAGACCTTAGTCGGTACACATATATTCTACACCGAGTATTTATATGGGTTAACCAATCCATATATGACTAAAGTCAACCAAGTTGTCCCAACTATAGTATGCTTTTGCAAAGCAGTACGGTGACCGGTCAACTCAATGAAGACCGATGATACAAAAAGATTTGATTTGCTACATTTATACTTACTTTACAACCGCAACTAGTACAATTATACAAACAACAATACAAAGCAAAAAGGACTTAAGCCTACCACTTAGACGCAAGGCCTGCCTTTAACAATGAGACATACAAGAGTTGGTTCCATGTGTCCGGTACACCGGGCAAGCACCAATGGCTACAATCTTGGTGGCTCACAGCCTCTCTTTTCTCCTTTTCCGTCCTGTACACCGTCCTGTATATAGAAGGATGACCGTCTTTTCTGAAATCCGTTAGCCGGCTTATGTTCATATATATCACCGGAGTTTTCATTGTGTCATGGAGAATCTTCTCGACAGCTCTCATCTTCGAAGGATACTTTTTCAAGTAACTTGTGTTGAAGATCGGTTCTGCTTCGTTATGGCATTGTCCTCCCGAGTTCCATGGCCCTCCTCTGCAAACGAAACACCTGGTTCCATACGATCAAGAACACGTTCTGCAGTAATTCAACAACATATTTCTTTTTTCAATTTGCGATATACCTGAAATGTGTAACGGAATAGCCTCTAAATACGACGTGGGTTTGATCGCGGTTTATGTTCTTATCGACCCATTTCGACCAAGTGGTGAGTGCGCGTTTATAAGCTTCGAGAACCTTGAGCCTAGGGTACACAACATTACCTTCTTGATAATAGTTTTCTCTGCCAAAAGAACATCAAAACTCATTGTTAACTTAAAGCACACGATTAGGTTTCTCTGTTTCAGAGTCAGTACCCTAGCTTTATTTTGTCATGAGTCCACCAATGACCAGTGTTGAAGACCAGAATATCAGCATCTCTATACATGGGTGTCGTCTTGTCCATCAAATCCAACCGTAAAGTCTCTAACTTGGTCCCGTTCTCGCCTTTGAAACTCGATTCCCTTACTAAAAACGGCGAGCCGACGAAATCCACCGTGCAGTTATAGTCCTGCAAGAACAGAGGAAAAAGATTGTTAAACAAACATCAATCAATCAAGAAGACAGACATTGTTGCAGCTTTTTTAGAAATGTCTCACCTCGAATCTGAAAGCGTAAACGCCTCTCTTCTTGAACTCACTTTTCCCTGAGATCTCATACACTCGTTTCTTGTTCTTGATGCTATGTCGAAGAATGCAAACAAGAGACTCCCACATGTTCCGGTTTATCGAATCCCCCACGAAAACTAGCTTCTTCCCTCTTAGCTTCTCCAGAAAATCAGTTCCATTCAACCTTTTAGATTTCCAACACATTGTACTTACTCATCAGTCAAAAGCTAACAATCTAATTTCTCTGAAACCCCAATCAAGTTCTGTTACCTACTCAAAAACCCAACTGGTATCAAGAACTAAGAATTTAACAAAAACAAGAAGATCAAGAATCAAGCTAAAACCTTAAAACATAATCTATCTAACAAAGAGCAAAATTTGGAAACTTGTTGTGATTTTACCTGGGAATGTCACAAGACTCACAACCATTTGGCTGCAATTTCCATTTAACATAAGAATTAACAATTTCACAAAATCAAGAATCAAGAATTTAACAAAAACAAGAAGATCAATAATCAAGCTAACACCTTAACAAAGATCAATAATCAAGAATTTCACAAAATCAAGAATTAAGAATTTCACAAAAACAAGAGGATCAAGAATCAAAGCTAAAACCTTAACAAAATCTATCTAACAAAGAGCAAAAATTAGAAACTTATTTTGTTATTATACCTGGGAATGTCACACTTATTTGGCTGCCATTTCCATTTCACAAAAGCATCATCAGGTCTACCATTGGCGTGACAGTTGAAATCTCTGTCTATATACGGACACGAACCAGGTGGGTAATACGGCATTGTCTCATCATCATCATCATCAGCTCTCACCCAGTTTCCATCGTAGATATCACAATCCTCGTACGAACCTCTGCTTCGATCTACTTCCACAGAGCTAGGCACAAAATCAGACACCAAGCTCGAGCTATTATTGCCCACGGTTATCGTAGCGTTTGCTTCGAGGGTGTTTTGGTCATTTGCGACTAAGACTTTATCCTCTTCAGCCGAACTCGAATTCTTCTCAGCTCTTTCTCCAGATCTTTGTCCGGAATCAAAGCTTGAAGCTTTACCTTCCCCAGACGAAGTCGCATTCTTCGAATCACCATCTCCTGTTTCTCCAGATCTCTGTTCGGTGGGAACAAAGCTTGGAACTTTGACATCTGGGACTTGGTCGGTGAGATTTACTACTTCTCGCTTCTCGTCGACTTGCGTGACAGAAGAAGAAGTGTTGAGATTGGAGCTTTTGAGACCTTGAAGCAGAGGAGAGACGAAGGGGACACTGAAGGAGGAGTTAGTAAGAGAGAGAAGTGTGAGAAGAAGGACGAGAGAAGCAGCGATTCCAAGACTGAATCTGGTTACGATGTTTCTTCTTCTCGAAGACAGAATCTGGTCTGTAAACGGGAGTTTCTTCGACGATTCCATCTTCTTGGTTCTCAAATGCAGTTAGAGTGAACAAAGAAACATGGAAACTTGAAAAACTACAAAAATAGTAAAATTTCTGGTTTCTAAATTCTAATAATGTGGAAGTGAAACCTTTTGTATAAGAGAGGGAGAGAGTATTGATTTAAGATGATTCTTGAATTTGGGGAAAAAGCGGTTTCTCTTAAAGATAACGAATTTGTTTTAACCTTGTTAACGAAGGTTTATTGTTTGTCTCTCTCATTTAAAGGAAGTCAATAATTACGAAATTATGTGGGTTTAATAATCTTAAATCAAATTATGTGGGTTACTATAAAGTTTAATGGAGTACTGATACTTGATTACAAAAAATGTATTTTGTATTTTATGACAATGAGAAAGACCCCAAACAAAATCACAGAGGTAGCAGCAGTTGCTAATATTTTTCTTAAATTTTTGTTCAAAAAAATATATTTATCTTAAATAAAATTTTAGTTAGTTAATTAAGAAAATTAAAAAGTTAAGGACCCAAAAATTACGGCAGAGTGGCACCGACTGCATCTAAGCCAAGTGTCATAAGAACCACTCACGGGACTTTGGACCGACAACATTCTCGTTAGCCGCGACTGCTTATTGCCGCGTGATCTGACGGTTATCATGTGGTCTCAGTTGCGCAGGTGCACGCTTCTGTCGTCACACTGGATTCTGCCTCCACGTTTACGCCTCTGCTTGGCCCAAATTCGCTGACGTAGTTGAGAGTAACGACCATCCTATGTTCGGTGGCTTTATCGTGTCGCTACAAAATGTGAGGCAATATTGTAATTTTGGATAACGATTTAACCGAACAAAATACGCTTCGGTTGAACCAGGTCCAGTTTAAACCAAAATAAATTCGGTTCAATTGTATAGATAGCTGGAGGGCTTGGGTATTCGGTTTAACTTGGTTTGTATTTTTTTGGATTTCGAAATAAAAATTCAGTAACTAAATTCGAGTTTGCTTTGGTTGTTTTGCCTTGTTGGATATAGAAATTTTGTAACCGTTCAAGTTAAAACATAATTCGGTTTAAAAGAATTCGATTTAATTTAATTTAACTCGGTTCTGATACCCACATTTTCATGAGGAACTAGCCTCGCTTTAAAATTTAAATATGAAAAAATCTTAAATACCTCTAAAATAAGTTTTTGAACCAAAAATAGTACCACTAGTTCCAAAAATAGCATGACACTAAAAATGATTTCTAAGAATTTATAATTTTTTGAATTTAGAATTTAGAATTTAACTTTTAGGATTACAGTTTATTTTGTAGAATTTAGAATTTAATTTTAAGAGTTTGTGGTATTTTTGAAAAAAAAATCAATTTTTGTTTACTTTTGAAAAACAAAATTAGCAATGGTAATTTTGGAATACAAACTTACTTTTTTATTTTCTTATGCTATATTTGAAAACTTCCAAATATTGAGTAAACATGATGGCTTATCAACATTTTCTTTTGCATTTACTATTCTCTTACACAAAAATTACACTCANTCATTTTCTATTCTCTTACACAAAAATTACCCCCAACCCCCCATTTATATAAAAATTATATAAAAAAAAAAAAAAAAAAAAAGAAAAACCAACCCAAGAAATAAAAAGAAGTCGAAAAAATGAATCAGCATACATCATCGAGGACCTGAGAGCTCAATGGCTTCGACGACAAGAGAAGACTCTTGGATATAATCGGAGTAATACCTCATCCGCGGCGAAGAACTCACCATCCCCGACGGCAACGGCGGTGGCAGAGACTCTGCCGCACCGTTCTGCGACGCTTCCCATCTCTCAGCCAAGCCATCGCCTTCAAGCATCTTCATAACTTCAGACATTTTAGGTCGATAAGATGGATTAAACTGAGTGCAGAGAAGCGCGACTTGAACGATCTCTTCAAGCTCCACTCTATCGAATTTGTCATTTAAATCTTTGTCTATTAATTGCTTTAGTTTCCCTTCTTGATGCAGCTTCTTCACCTGCCATTTTCAACAATCTCATTTCTCAGACCAACTAACCAAACCGAACCAAACAACATTGAAGCACAAAAACGTTATCCAAAACCGAACCGAATCCATACAAAGCACAAAACAGAATCAAACCGAAATTAAATCCAAACCGAATCCAAATATCATGATGGTTTACTCTTCCTTATCAACTAATCTCATTTCTCAGACCAATTAAACAAACCAAATCGAACCTAATTGAACCAAAGCCAATCCAATCTTCTAGATTAACTATGCTAATGTACTCGAACCAAAGAAAAAACTGAAACGAATCCAGAGCAAGCACACAACAGAACCAAACCGAAACCGAAACTGAAACTAAACCGAATCCAAATATGATGGTTTACTCTTCCTTATCAACCTAAACCAAATTAAACCAAACCAAAAACTATTAACTTGAATCTAAGCTTATCACTAGAACCAAAACAATTTAAACCGAGTCCTGAAATCCTGATCAAGCACAAACAAGGAACCAAACTTTTAACCAATCACGAAATAAAATCTAAACCGATTCCGAATCCAAATCATGGTTAATTTAGATTTATTTTGGTTTAAGAGTTTTCTAACAAGTAGACTGAACCGAACCAAACCAGAATTGTAACCAATACCTCCAAGATTCTTGAAGTGAAGCAAGAAACAGAGAGAGAGAGTAAGAAACTCACCCAATCAAGCATAACACCTTTCTGGTGTGAGGATCGGCCAAAGTCAAGAGCTTTCTGACCAGTAATGAGCTCAAGAAGAAGTATACCAAAGCCAAACACATCGGTCTTCTCCGAGGACTGACCAGTGGACAAGTACTCAGGTGCAATGTGACCTACAGTTCCACGCACCGCGGTTGTGACATGCGAGTCTCTATGATCAAGAAGCTTGGCTAACCCAAAATCCCCAACAACAGCCTCAAAGTCCTCATCCAAAAGAATGTTAGCTGCTTTCACATCTCGGTGAATGATCTTCGGGTCACACTGCTCATGGAGATACACTAGTCCTCTCGCTGTCCCAACCGCAATCTTCTTCCTTCTCGACCAGTCTAATGCTGGTTCTCCTTTGATATAATCTAGCAAAAACCGCAGCAAGATCGAACCATAAACAATCTTGCCAAAGAACGGGAAGAAATCAAGAAGATCTTGGTTCTTGAAACTGCATTACCTTTTAAGCGTGAAGCAACGCTTCCATTTGGCATGTAAGGGTAGACCAAGATTCTCTCGTTGTTGCTACTACAGAAACCGCGAAGCCTGAGGAGATTCCGATGAAGAGCCAAACTTATAGTCTCTACCTCCGTCTGAAACTGGACTTCTCCTCCTGCAATGTTACAGTCTTTGAGACGTTTTACAGCCACCAAAGATCCATCTCCTAAGTGTCCTTTGTACACAATCCCGTATCCGCCTCTTCCGAGGATGTTCTTGGAGTTGAAATGGTTTGTCGCAGATCTTAGCTCTTTGAATGTGTACCTCTTCAAGTGTCCTAAACTCACCTCTGGATCATATTGTTCTGCAAAATGTTCATCATCAAGAAGATGGAAATGTTTGTTTTTTCCTGATGCAAGAACCTGAGAAAATTTTCAAGAAACTAACCATTAACGTCGAAAAAGATTTGCTTGTTGCGGCGATATCTCCACCAAAGAAACATTCCGCTTGTGAATATAACAAAGAACGCAGCGCTGAAGCTTGCAGCGAATGCAAGAGCTACATGATGGCCATTGCTATGAGTTCCTGATTCATCTACAAACCAAAGAAGTAAGTGAGATTGTCCACTGAAGCAGAAGTAAGTGAGAAGTGGAAAGTTGATGATAGTACCTGATGGAACATCTTGTGGAAGCGTGAGAGGCTCAGGGAAGACAGCAGAACAGTTTGCAACAGATTTTGGGCCACAGATTAACGTGTTTCCGATCACCCTTGAGTCCAAGAACCAAAACAATAGTGAATCTTTGTTTCGCTTCAAGGGGAAGATAATATGTTCTTGGATGAGTCTAGTAAAAAGCTTACTTGAAAGTTCTTGCAGACACTTTTGGCAGCGTACCGCTGAGATTGTTATACGAAACGTCGCTGCATATTCAAGAATCAACAACAAATATGTTGGTTGAAAACATTCTCAAAATGTTAATAGAAAAGCAGAGTTTAAAAAGACATACACTAGAGTGAGTCCACCAATCTTGGATAGAGACTCAGGGCAAGTTCCTGTAAGACTGTTATTGTTTAACCGCCTGAAACACACAAATGAACAAAACATTGAGACTTCAACTGAAAACTTCATAAAAATGACACTCTAAAGAGCACTCACAAGTAATTCAAGTTCTTGAGTTCTCCAAGCGAGTCCGGGATCTGTCCGGTGAACGAATTGTTCGAAAGATCGAGTGTTTGAAGCTTCTCCAACCTCCCGATTGTATCAGGAATTGGACCAGAGATTGCATTGTTTTGCAACACCCTAAAACCACAAACCTTTAAGCTCAAACAAGAACAATGGAGAAACACTATGTAACAAGAATATATTTAACTTACACAGATTGTAGATAGGTGAGGTTTCCAATTCTAGGAGACAATGTACCAGACAAGCTTTGACTAGGAAGTTCTCTGTTTCATTAAGCAGACAAGAAGAAAAGTCTCAGAGATCTATCTGTTTTTCTTGTTCAATAGAGAGAGAGAGAGAGAGAGAGAGAGAGAGAGAGAGAGAAGAGAAGACTCACAGTGTAGAGACATAGCCATCAGTGCAAGAGATCATTCTCCAGCTACATGGATCAACTGAATTCACATCCCAATTCTCAAGAACATTGTATGGATCATTCAATTCATTCTTTATAGCCACCAAAGCCGTCACTGATAATTTCAGACCAAACAAAAAGAAGAAGAAAAATCAGAACAAATCTAAACTCAAGAATGTTCCTCAGAGAAAGAACTAAAACTTGAGCTGGTATTGGCTAAAAGTTAAGATATGGTTCTGGTGAGCAAGCTTTTTTTTTGGGTGCAAATGTGAGTGAGCATTTAAAGCTGATACTTATTATCCAATAAATACAAAAAAGGACCCAATCCACACAGAATTTTCACAACCACGAAGAAACATAGACAAATAAAGATGATATAACTAACACAGAGAAATCCCAATCTGGAATCCTGAGTTTGGGGAAAGGATAAAAATTACATTTTTATCTTCAGAAAGTGAGATGACTCCAAGAAGAAGAAGAAGACTGACCTTCATAGTTAACACCAGTAGGAGAAAGTGTAGCAGTGGAGACATCAAGGAACAATACCAAAACCAGAAACGCTAATCTCCAAAGCACAAATCTTACACCTTCCATGGCAATATTCTATCTTAAAGCAATCAACTTTTTTTTTTCTTCTGAGAAATAAGTTTTCAGATAACCCAACAACTCATTTTTTCTCTCTCTCTCTCTCCCAAATGTGAAAAGCCTTTGCCTTTGTCTCTCCCCTTTTCTGTTTTCTTCTTCCCCTGTCCTTTTCAGACACAGAATCAATCTGTTTTTTTTTTCCAAGCAATGGTCCTCTTTCTCTTCAATTCAAATCAAATGGAGTAAAAAAGAGAAGACCCCAAATTGAAAAATGACGACTTGCAAGATACCCAGCTAAGAAAAAGGGAATTTTTGAATGAAGTATTAAGAGAATGAGTGCTAAACAAGAATAGAGAGAGAGAGAGAGAGAGAGAGAGTGTGTGTGTGTGTGTGAGTTTGAGCTAGAGAAGAGAGAGAGAGAGAGAAAGAGTGTGAAGAGAATTTTGCCCGAGAAACCAAGCAAACAAAACCACAAAAATGCTCTGAAAGTCTGAGAATTTTTTCTAGAGATCTGAGAAAAGAGAATGCACAAAAGCTTATTGAGTGATGCTTGCCTATTGGTTTTAATATTTTAATCATTCTTTTACTTGGGTAATTATTGAATAATTAATTAATCTCTAGTCTAAAACATTCTAATTTTCAAATGGTTTAATTACCAAATCTTCTCATCTGCCTTCTCTCTCTTTGAAACCACCAAAAAAAAAGATAACAAGAAAAAAAAGGAATTAAGAAATCATCAAAGAAGGGACCAAACAAGCAAAATCCAAAATGAAAATGCCAAAAAATTCCACACACACACACAGAAAGATACTGACAGAATAACAAGAAAAGAAGAGACACTCTGTTTTTCTCCCCTTTTTAAGTTTTTTTATTTGGACACTTTTTGAAAATTAAAATGAGTAGGAGGAAAAAAATAGTGTAATTTATGTTTCATCTTTAATTTAAAGAAAACAGTCCGTGTCCTCTGCGATTCGTTCGCCCTAGCCGCCGT
>OVBC01003305.1:0-11842 GCA_900406465.1 Noccaea caerulescens | reverse complement strand
ACTTCCTGACTGATTTCCGAACTGCGTCAATCCAGCTGCATCTTCAAGGAAGACCGTCAAGAACGAATTCAATCTGGTCTTCGTGATCAAGTGGTTTGCCGAGCACCGCAATCTGATCGAAAAAATGAGCACGACTCGGTTTGGCGTACGTCTCAGTCAAGGTAGTCCAGATCTGAGATACCGTGGTTGCAGCCGATAGAAGTGGCTGAGGAGACGTGGAGATCGCTCCAAGCAGAGCAGAGTAAATGAGCTGATCTTGTCGTTTCCACAACAAGTAGGCAGGACAACGATTGAGCCATCAACGTACCGGCAAGATCATACCCATCAAGGAGAGCATGAACCTGACGGCTTCACATCAGAAAGTTTGTGGCACTAAGTTTGGTAACATTCGTCATATTGACGTTGAGAAGTGTATGAGTGTTGGAGACATTGATGGTCTCATTAGTGGTGGCTGGAGAGGTGGCCATAGTGGCGTAGAGTAGAGAAAAGATGAGAAGAGAACATAGGAGGAAGAACAGAAAAACAGAGGAAAAGCGGCGGCCATATGAATATGATGACTGAATGATATTATTATAATGAGATTACAAGAGGTGAACTAGGGTAAAAGATATTTACACAAGAGGTGAACAAAATGTGCAAACTGATTATGCATTCGTTCTTCAGTGGAAATATGGAGAATGGTGGCATTAACTGAGATGGATGAACGTCTAGAGAAGATAACTAGATCATATGTGTTTGAATGGATATATGGGACACGTTCAAGATTCATTTCCATTGAACATGAGATGCTTGGTTACCAAGAGGACACATTTTTTGGTATATTGCATCACAATACAAAACAGAGTTCAAGGAAGCAGTCTTTATCTTCCAGAGCTTAACAATGAAACCAGGTGGTCGTGGCCTGGTGGTAAAGGGCTCACAGCTGTGAGTTCCGCCACATGGGTTCGACTCCTGGCCACCGGGGCTTTCACATGGTCTCTCCGGGCCACCAGGACTACGTCTTACGACGCTAGTCGGGACCACCAAAGGTGGGGCCCGGAAACCTGGTTTACAAAAAAAAAAAAAAAAAGCTTAACAATGATAAGTATTTTTTGATTCATGTGATGGATAATCTTCTCCCAGAGATAGGCACAAGGATATACCCACCAATATTAGAGTTATTTAGTAGGTAACAGTTGTTGGTTCTTGGCGTTTACGGTGTGTTATGTTGCAGCGATTCAGCACGTTGGGGTTGTGATGAGGGCTTTCAGAGAAATGAAAAAAAAAAAAGTGAAGAAACTTTTTGACTGTTGTATATACATAGATTCGTGAAGGATTTTCTTTGGAACCTCTATGCGATTCAAAAGGCCTGAAAATGAAAAGAAAGCTTGTGTTGGCAAAAGCTCGTTTTCACCTCTACTCGTTCCCAGTGATCAGAACTCCACCTAGAACGTCTTTTGCAGAAAACTGTGAGTCCTGGAGATATTAGATTTGTTATTTCACAATGTTGGTAGTCTCAAAATGTGTGAATGAAAAATTACATCAATGCCTTTATACAGAAGAGCGACATACTCTTAATGCATGAGAATGAATAAACAGGAGACTTTAGAAAAACAGAGGATTCTGTCCGAAACAGAGTTACGAGAATCTGAAGAAATCAAACCATTTTCCTGACATTTCTTGGGTTGCAAGAATTTTCTGCAATCTTTACTTCGCTACATAACATGACACAGTGTTCCAGCTCGGAAAAAAGAATAACATGATACTTCAATCTCGTGGGAATAATGAGAGGATGCAATCACAAATTCTCTTTAATTCGATGTATTAGTGATAGTTTGACCATGCCTGTTTTTCTATGATAATATTGATCCATGAGTAAAAAATTCATAACTTGTCCACCATACTTTTTCTTCTTCATAATACTATATCAATTTTTCTTGTTAGTGAATTTGGTTCGTAAATAAAATCCAACGCATTTATAAGTGATTCATATAACATCGTTTACAATCAATCATCCAAATGAATTTCTTGTTTTGAACTGATTGGATCTCTTGTTTGACACATAAAATATAGTAAAATGAATTTTCTAAAATACACATTATTAAAATGAATTTTCACATTATTGTTCGATCAAACCAATTCTATGGGCCGTTGTATCAGCACCCTCAGTTATCCCGTGCGTTTGAAGAGGTTAGTGTCATCGATATATCACATAATGACTTCAATGGAACCTTGCCGCCTTTATATTTTTTTTTTCAAATGGACTGGAATGAGCACATTAACGAGAGATGCTGAAAAACTTATCTCTGAAAGTCCATACATGGATGTCTATGGGAAGTACGCTTGCTATAATCATTCAATGGAAATGGTGAATAAAGGAGTAGAGATGGAGTTTGAGAGGATCCAAAGAGACTACAATGCCATAGATTTTTCTGGAAACAGATTTCGAGGAAGTATCCCTGAATCCCTTGGTTTGTTGAAGAGACTGCATCTTCTCAATTTGTCAGGCAACATCTCTCAATCGTTGGCAAATTTGACGATTCTTGAAGCATTAGCCCTATCTCGGAATCAGTTGTCTGGTCAGATTCCGCAAGATCTTGGTAACATTTCTTCTCTGTCCTACATGAATTTTTCCCATAATCTTCTCCAAGGTCCAATCCCTCAAGGCACACAGTTTCAAAGGAAAGAGTGTTCCTCGTTCATGAACAACCCTAAACTTCATGGTCTTGAGCAAATCTGTGGAAAAACTCATGTCCCGAATCCTACATCTGAAGAACTCAAAACAACTGTCAGAGCCAGAAGAAGAAGTAATTAACTGGATAGCAGCGGCAATAGCCTATGGACCTGGTGTATTCTGCGGATTGGTGATTGGACATATCTTTGCTTTACACAGACGTGAGTAGTTCACGGAATAGTTTGGTCGAAACAAGCTGAGACAAGTCACTTTGTAAGTCCTCGTTAAACGTACCATCTCTTGTTGCATCTTTTGAGTTTTTTTTTTTAAGCATACATATCTGTTTGTAATAAATTTGTCGGGTGTGTTCTCCGAAAACTCGTTTGTTAATTTTCCATTTTATGGTTTTTTAATAGAAAACATACAGTATTTGGTGGTGTTTAATCTTGTATATTTTGGCTTGAACTTGCATTCGATCAGAAACCTCTTCCTACTCAAATTTCAAAACTTGTGATAGTAAGATTATTGAATTACAGACCCCATCTATGGTTAATGTATGGGGGATCAAATAACTCCTTATCTTTTGGAATGTGTGTGGTTATCAAGATTTCGATATGCTTTCTGATGATTTTGATGTTATCACCCTTAACTCTAGCTTGTGACTACACATTGGGATGTGAGAACGTTATGGTAGATTCGAAACCAAGTTTTTTTCTGCTTTTGCAAGATCTTATAGTTCCCAATTTTCAACTATAAGATCTGTAATATTAATTGATACTCAACTTTTTATTTATTTATTTTTTAAAAAATATTTTATTAAGCCATGATTTGAGTCATGCAGTTTCCGAAAATGGTTACAAGCAATGATAAAGTTTGGAGTACAAATGATGAACTAGTTAATATCGAATCTTCCGCTTCGATATACTTTAAGCTAAAGATAATGAGACTCAGCCTCGTCCTCCACGTCCACGGTTCCACGTCCGCGAGCCGTTATTTGCCTATTTCTTTAGCCATTGAAACTCAACTTCATAACGAGTCTTTAGTGGAATCACGTAGGATAACAGTTGTCGCTGAATTTTCAAAGCTTATTTTACACATAAACTATGATCAGTCTATGGCCATTTCTGATTAGAGACAATAGAGCTGCTATAAAGCTGCTTTGGCGTTGTAATTTTATGGAGAGTAAAGCTAGTTAGGGTTCCAGAGAAAGTGACTTGCTTCAGAAGTAAACCCTTCCCATTCACGTCTTCCATGAACATCAAAATCATGAGCATGTCTTACAACAACACAGAACAAGAGGAGAATAATAAAAGCGACATCGCCTGTGAAATAAATGGTTATCGCAGTTTATTGCAGTTTTGTGGCAGAGTTTGCGTTTAGGATAGTAAGTAGTTAAAATTCACAATTTGATCTTGATCTTCTCTCTTGCAAAGTTTGTGAATTTTAGGGAGATTATGAGGAGAGATTCATCAGAGTCTGCCAAAGAAACTGGCTTTGCTCATGCTGCTCTGATGGAGATTCCCTTTTAGTATGAGGCAGGAATCGAACTCCACTTACTCGGGTACTTCCATAGATTCCCTTTTCAGTATCAAGAGACAGAACAGAGCTATTGTGTTTCCGTTTCTTTTTCTGTAGGAATATAAATCTGAGGCCACCACCTATTCTGTACACACCAATGAAGCTGTGAGGAAGATCTATCAAATGGTTACACATATGGAGCGATTATAACTGTATCTGGAAAAGGAGGAGATAATAATACAGAGCATGACAAATACACACCAACAAAACTTGTTTGATTTTAACAACTTAACAACAATGTCATTCAAGCAAAAGCAGCAGCAAATAAAACCAGAGTAATCACAAAACATGACAAGTACACACCAACAAAAGAAATATTTGAATATAACAACTTAAGAACACTTCCATTCAAGCAAAAGTAGCAGCATATAAAACCAAACCAAATAAAGAACTGAGAGGATCAAATCACATATGTAATCCTAATCTTCCTCTCGCTTAGGAAACTCCTCGAAAATTCCATTATTCTTGTTCACGTCTTTGGAAAGTCAGTGGTAGCTTTGGGCAGCTTTGGGCAGTCGTTGACATCAAAAAATTTCAAGTTTGGAAGTGCTGAAGGATTCGAGAAAATTCTCTTTAATTCAGACAAATTAAACAGTTCTAGGCGTTGTAGCTTCCCAAAGGGAACAGAAAGATGTGGATGCAAATTGCTAATACTCATTCCTTTCTCATTATCGATAATTTCTTCTATGCTTTCTGAATCAAGCACCATTAGATTCTTGAGATTTTGAGCGAACAACAGCCAAGTCAAGTCCTTTGAACCTTTCAAACCAAGTAATGTAGGAATGCTAATTTTACAAAATGTGCAAACTGAACAACTTCCACAAATGCTTCCACGAGAAGGCGATAAGAATGAGCCTCTCACTGGACAAGACATCAAAACCTCTACCATTTTTTCCTTATTTTGTTGTTGTTCTCTTCTCTGAGAGTACACACAGATTTCATGCGTTCATTAAATTCTTTTCTTGGATTGTGTAAAACAGAATAGTTGCAACTGTATCCTGAAAATCGGAACATTGTGCTTAGTTTTGTACAAGATCATCTCTAAGATTTTGATTAGAAGAGTAAAACCGTTTAAGGCTTCCTTAGTTTCTCCAAACCAGTCTGCTTTTGCAAGAGCATAGCTCCACCAATCTAAAAATTCCACAATAACTATTTTTGTGCCCAAAAAAATACCCAACTGTCCAGTTTTTTTTTTTTTTAATACCTCAACTTTTTATGATATTTTAATAGCTCACAAGATGGTTCATGGTTTGATTTGCAATTTTGCATTCTAATCCTCGGTTATCTAAAGAGTCTATGGCAATCAAATCTGACAAGTCAAAAGCTTATGACATGATAGAGTGAAAATATTTGGAAGCAATATTGGTAGCTCTCAGCTTTCATCAGCGCTGGATTAGTTGGATATTGTTCTGAGTTTCAACAGTTTCTTATTCAGTGCTGATCAATGATCAACCTCACGGCCTGATCATTCCTAATCGTAGTCCAAGACAAGGTGATCCTCTTTCTCTATTGCTTTTTATTTTAAGCACTGAAGGGCTTACATATCTTCTTCTAAACCGAGCTGAAAGAGCATGAGCTTTTTATTGGAACTCAGTTTTCTAATTCTTGTCCATCTATCCACCACTAGCCAGTGGCGGAGCCACATAGGGTAAGATGAGGGCTGTTGCCCCCAATGGAAAAAAAAAATAATCAATGCAATTTTCTTAAAGAATAATTATTGCCCCCATAACAAATATTATATTTGCCCCATTAATTTATTTCATTTTTTCAATTAATTTATTTTTATATACTTGAATTTTTTTCATTCATTTGGTAGTCAAATAAATTTACTTAAATTTTTCTCTTCATATCATATCACTTATAGATTTTTAATCAATATATTTAAAAGATTTCACTTGTACTAACACTTTGTTTTTTCTCTTGTTTATAATTTTATGCAAAACTTACAATATTTTAACTCTAAGTTCTTCAAACGAAATCGAATTAAATTCATGAAATCATTTTTTATGAAACTAATTATTTTTGTAAATTAAATGGTAATAATTTCTTACAAAATAATGGAAAATGCTTTAAAATGACTCATAGTAGCTAGTTTAATAAATGTGGTAACTTACTAATCAAAGTAAACAACCAAAAAAAATATTTGTGTCTTTCTTTTCTCAATTTTTGTTACTATTTTTAAATAAAAAAGAAATATCAATGATCTACATATTAAAATTATATATGGAACATACTAGTTTTTAAAATTTAATAAAATTTTAATTTTAAAAATATTGCCGCCCAATAATAATTGTTCCTGGCTCCGCCACTGCCACTTGCTCGTTGCGGATGATAGCCTTTTCATGTGTAAGTGTTATGAAGTTCAATGCAATGT
The DNA here is from genome assembly GCA_900406465.1 of Noccaea caerulescens. Lineage (NCBI taxonomy): Eukaryota > Viridiplantae > Streptophyta > Magnoliopsida > Brassicales > Brassicaceae > Noccaea > Noccaea caerulescens. Next base: position 5,237 of record OVBC01003305.1, on the reverse strand, counting down.
TCTCAAGCAAATTTTATTATCTTATGGGGAGGCGACATGTCAGGTTGTTAGAAATAGAACTCACAATCCTCACAATCTCTCAACTAACTTTGCTATAAGAACTGAAAGTAAAAGTAAGAACAAAGGCATAAGAGACTTGTTTTCCCAGCTTAATTCAATCGATATGATTGAACCTACTCTGGGGCCGATTCGATTAGGCAATTCACTAAACTTGGAAACTGTTTACAAAGCTCTAAAATCAAGATTTAAGAATTAATGAGCAAGGAAGACCTTGATCGATACAAAGATAAAAGAAGAGACAATGACATGTATTTATACTAGAGAACCTAAGACTCCTATCGCGACTAGGAGAGCTTCTTTCCTCTTCCCAATTGTCTTCACTTTCCTTTTTCTTCTTCTCGTCAATTTCCTTTTCTTTATGAGCTTTGGTTTTGTTACCAAACCAAACAAGACTTATTTGTTCCTCCGGTTTACATTAAACCAATCACAAACCTGAAAACAGAATCAGCCTCACAACACTCCACCTTGATTCTTTTTCTTGTTTACCCTTAGCGAATTGCAATCTTGAATCTAACCTCGGCATGAAGACTTTTTCAATCTTCACCTGATCAACTTTTGAAACTCTAAAGCTGAATCAAACTTCTTCACATGAATGCCTTTAGTAAGCATATCTGCAGGATTCTCATATGTATGGATTTTCAGAACTTCTGCGTCTCCTTCCTCGATGATATCTCTGATGAAACTGAACTTAGTAGCCATATGTTTTGTCCTTTCATGAAACACATTGTTCTTAGACAAACATATAGCTGACTGAGAGTCACACCAGATCGAAGCCTTTTCTGCTTTCAAACCCATATCAATCAATAAACCTCGAATCCATATTGCTTCCTTAACAACTTCTGTAAGAGAAATATACTCAGCCTCTGTAGTTGATAAAGCTACTGTTGACTGCAAACTTGACTTCCAACTTACTGTGTTACCTCCGACTGTAAACACATAGCCACTAATTGATCTTCTTCTGTCTAAATCTCCTGCATAATCAGAGTCACAATATCCTTGAACTTTGAAATTTTTGCCTTTGATGTAGACCATATTTAGCTCTGTAGAACTTCTTAAATACCTTAGTAACCACTTGACAGCCTCCAAATGTACTGCTCCTGGTTTGCTCATAAACCTGCTCACAAGTTCAATAGCATAAGCTACATCAGAACGAGTTCCCACCATAGCGTACATAATGCTTCCAACTGCGCTTGCGTATGGTACAATCTCTGTATCAACGCCTTCTTCATCTTCTTTTGTAGATGAAAGCTTAAAGTGTGTACCAATCGGAGTTGTAACAGTCTTTGCTCCACTCATGTTGAACCTTTGTATAACCTTTTCTATGTATCTTGATTGAGATAAGCATAGAGTTCCTTTTTCTCTATCTCTCTTAATGTCGATTCCCAATATTCTACTTGCTGCACCCATGTCCTTCATCTCAAACTCTTGACTTAGAACACTCTTTAGCTTTCTGATCTCTGTCATACTCTTAGCAGCCAACAACATATCATCAACGTATAAGAGTAGATAAATGTAATTTTCATGTCCAACCTCTTTCACATATACACAAGAATCGTGTACACTCCTGTTGAACTTCTGATTCTTCATAAAAGTATCAAACTTCATGTTCCATTGTCGTGGAGTTTAATCCATAAAGCGACTTCTTCAATAAACAGATTTGATCTTTTTCTGGATGTACCTCAAACCCTTCAGGCTATATTCCATGTAAAGCTCTTGATCAATATCTCCATGTAAAAATGCTGTTTTCACATCCATTTGCTCCAATTCCATGTCTTCTTGAACGACCAAAGACATCAAAATTATGATGGAAATATGTTTCACTACTGGAGCAAATACCTCATCATAATCAATTCCTTCTCTTTGCATAAACCCTCTAGCTACAACTCGAGCCTTAAACCTCTCAGGTTCGACCATAGGAATTCCTGGTTTCTTTCTGTATAACCAACAACAGCTAATGACCTTTTTGTCTTTAGGTCTATCAACAATGATCCAAGTGTTATTCTTCCATAGTGAATTAATCTCATCAATCATTCCATCATTCCACTTGATCCAATCTTCATTCCTCTTTTCATCGTGATAGCATTGAGATTCTTCTATATCTATGTTTTCTGCTGCTAATAGAGCAAAACCAACTTCAGTATAGTCATTAAACTTCACTGGAAGACTAATCTCTCTCCTGGGTCGATCTCTTGCAAGATGATAACTCTGCAGCTCTGCACTTGTTTATGTTTCATCATTATTTTCAGGTTCTTCTGATTCTGAATCACTTGAGCTAACTGGAATAGCTCCACCTGCACTAGAACTTTCTGTAATCTTTGTAGTCTCCTTTTCAGTAACATCTTCAGGAGAGATTTCTGTAAACTCTCTCATGGATGGATAAGCTTCAGAAACATGTTGAACCCTTCCTTCTGATTTCAAATCTTTGAACACAAAGTCTTCATGAAATATCACGTTTCTGCTAGTCACACACTTTTCTTCATCAATCAACCAGATCTTGTATCCTTTAGTACCTTGAGGATAGCCTAATAATACACCTTTCAAAGCTCTAGGCTTGAGTTTTCCCTGATCTTGATGAACATATGCTACAGACCCAAATCTTCTCAGATGCTTGTAACCCGGTTTTTTGTTTAACCAAAGCTGTTCTGGTACATNGTAGACTGCGGTTGCAGCTGCTTCAGCCCAAAAAACTTCGTCGAGACCTGATTCATCAAGTAAGCACCTAACTTTCTCCATCACTGTCCTGTTCATTCTTTCAGCCACTCCGTTTTGCTGCAGTGTGTAAGTGCATGTTCTATGCCTTCAATTCCGTGCTTCTTGCAATACTCATCAAACCTTGTATTGCAAAACTCTAGGCCATTGTCTGTTCTCAAAACTTTGACCTTCTTATCAACCTGATTCTCAACGAGATCTTTCCATTCGCATAAGTTTTTGAATGTCTCATCTTTTGTCTTGAGAAACATCAACCAAACTTTCCTTGTCTTATCATCTATAATAGACAGGAAGTACTTGTTTCCAGAATGTGATGGAGTTACATTCTCTGAACCCCATAAGTCGGCATGAACGTATCCAAGAGCGTCTTATGTGTCATGCTTCCCAACATTGAAGCTTAGCTTCTTAGATTTTCCCATGACACAATGTTCACAGAAAGATAAATCTTTCACGTCACTCTTCTCCAGCAAGCCTTTTCCAGATAAGATCTTCATATTATTCAGACTTAGATGTCCTATTCTGCTATGCCATAATGCCGTCTTATCCTTTGATAATTCTACATTGCAAGCCTCACTCTTAGTCGTTCTGCCATCTAGGATATATAAGCCATTATTAAGAATACCACGCAGAGCTAACTTCTTATTCTTAAAGAAGCTGACTACACCATCTCCACCTTCATTTGTATATCCTAGCTTATCAAGAGTTCCAGTAGATATCAGATTCCTTCTGAGATTTGGAACATACCTCACATTATTCAGAACTTTGATGGAGCCGCCATTAGTTCTGAGTTTCACGGATCCACACCCTTTTGATTCAACGGTGTGATTGTCTCCAAGAAGAATTGTTGTGCTTGCATTCTCATTGAACTCCGAGAACCAATCCTTCCTTGATGTCATGTGATAGGTACAACCAGAGTCAATGACCCATTGCTCCTTTGAATCCTGATCATCTACACTTAGTGCCTCTGAGAACACAATCTTCTCAATGATCACGCCAGCCTCTCCTTGACCTTCATTCTGTATTTTCTTCTTTCTCACAAAACAGTCTTTTTTTAGGTGTCCCTCCTTTTTACAGAACCAGCAAGTCATTCTAGTCTTCGAATTCGACCTTCTCCTACTCCTATCAGACTTTCCTTTTGTTGAGGATCTACCTCTATCTTCAGAATACAAAGCTGTTCCCTTGTCACTCCTTTGACTTTCAGGAAACTCTCGTTCTTTTGATTTTGCAGCTGAGATAACATCTTCAAGCTTCAGAGTTTCTCTTCCATATTTCAGGGTGTGCTTCAACTGATCAAAGCCTGGCGAGAGAGACGTCAAGAACAGTATTGCTTGAACCTCATCAGATACTTCAATCTCAAGATTTCCCATCTCAGCAACAATCTCCAAGAAATCATCAACCGTTTGATCAACAATCATCGTTTCCTTCATCTTGAATGTGTAGAACTTCAGTTGTAGATGAATTCCATTTGGTAAAGAGCTCTCGGTGTAAAAGTGATCCAACAACGGCCACATATCAGTTGTTGTTGTGCAATGCTTAATCTTTCGTAAGACAACATTATCGATGTTCGTGATAATGATTCCCATAGCTCTTTCATTCTGATCGTGCTTCACAGGATCTGGTACGGTCTTCGTGAGAGGATCCGACGGTGACAGCGAATCAGCAGCTGACTCATCATCAGCAGCAACAACTGATTTCTTCTCTTCGCTTTTGCTCAAAGGAATCAACTTATCCAGATTATCATCAAACAAGATGTGTTTGATCCTTAACATTCCAAAGTGTGCCAACATTCGAATCTTCCATAACGAGAAGTCTCCTTCTCCGTTGAATCGCTCGATGTCGATGCGAGCATTTGACATGAGTTCCTTAGCCATAAACCTGGCTCTGATACCACTTTGTTAGAAATAGAACTCACAATATCTCAATTAACTTTACTCCAATTAAGAACTGAAAGTAAAAGCAAGAACAAAAGCACAAGAGACTTGTTTTCCCAGCTCAATTCAATCGATATGATTGAACCTACTCTGGGGCCGATTCGATTCAACAATTCACTAAACTTGGAAACTTTTTACAAAGCTCTAAAATCAAGCTTTAAGAATCAATGAGCAAGGAAGAGCTTGATCGATACAAAGATAAAAGAAGAGACAATGAGATGTATTTATACTAGAGAACCTAAGACTCCTATCGCGACTTGGAGAGCTTCTTTCCTCTTCCCAATTGTCTTCACTTTCCTTTTTCTTCTTGAAACAACCAAGTTTTTTTTTTTTTAAATAATTAAGTGCGGAAAAACTTAATTAAAATAAACTCCAATAAATAATTAATTCAAACAACCAAATTCAATTCCAGAAATAATAATAAAATACTAGCAACCTAAACACCATGTTTGCACATCAACATAAGTAATAACAATAACCAACAACATCTTATCATCCTCTCACTGGCCCGATTCCGCGATCACACTTTCTTTCTAC
>OVBC01003304.1:377-11845 GCA_900406465.1 Noccaea caerulescens | reverse complement strand
TTAACCGTAACCGTTTTAACCGTATATTAAATGGTTAAGGTTAAGGTAAAAAAAAAATTANAAAAATTATAACCGTAACCGGAGGTTAAATAACCTTAACCGTGATAACCGTAACCGTGGTCATACTTACCGGAAACAATGGATTAGAGAGGTTGCCGCCATCTGATGGTTAAAGTCCGAGCTGTATTGCACATCTAAATGGGTCCCACTCTGTGTCACGTCATCACGTGAACACAATGTGCCGACTCCACTGGATTTCTCCCCCGCCCGGCAATATTATTTCCTTTTTCGTTATTTTTCCTTTTCTTTTTTAGATCACCAAATTGACGGCAACTCACCACTATTTTTTTTTTCTGGCAACCATTTTTTCTCTCTTTTATTTGAAAATAACAAATTATAGGATATAGAGATCCATTCCAAAAGTACTGGAAAAAAATCGTATCATTAAAGGTATACACATTTTTAAAAATGTTATACGTTTCTTTTTTGTTATAAAACATGACAATAATGTTAAATTTAAGGCATATATTGGTAGTTTCTGAATTCTGATTGTTAACAGCGGTTCATGGTAAAAAAAAATTCTCTTTTTTGGATTCATGGTCATTTTCATTATCAATTTATTCTACTCAATCAATTAATACTGCGTCTAACTTTGGTTCGTCTTAAATATTACCATTTTTAACCATGTACGTTTTAATTGTAGAACTCAACTGCCGTTAGTTATTATTATACTATTGCAAGGATATAGTATTATAACACAGCAATTTGGCCATTTACATAATGTACTTTGAAGAAAACTATTATAAACTTTTTTTTTGTCGCTAAAATTACAAACTTTTATTTTCTGAACTTGAGAAGATATATGGGTTGTGAATTACGTTAGCCTATTGGTTCAAATCAGACGGAGACAATTGGTAAGTGTAAGGCACCGACTTTGTCCTCATAAGTCCATTTCATTTACACTCGTATTATAAGATTCGGACAAATTCATCACCTCTCATTTGATCACGATCACACATGTATTCATCTTGTATTTTACTAGTCTTATAAATATCATGGTTAATTTTTTTTTATAACGTAAGTTTTAATCCGTTCGGATGTGTACAAGAGTTACATTCATACGACCATAATATAAGTCATAATATAAACACAGTGATGCAAAATATACGTTCACAATAATTCGTAATAAGATTATTTCCTTCGTTCTATGTCCATGTGTTGAATATATTAAATTTGACTAACGATGGAAGAAATTACCAGATCAACACCCACCCCATATATTTTAGTCTGGCCTTTCCATAGACCTGAAATTTACACTGAATTATAAAAAAAAATTAAAAAAATTCTAGATCAATATCTTAAAGAATGCTACGCAACAATGTGGCAACATTGATCTTAGATAATGTTACTAAAAATTGCAAATCCCTTCAGGAATTGGATTTTTCCTTGAATAGAAATATTTTGTCACGAGCAAGCAATTCCCTATTCTGTTCTTAGATCGTGATATGTAAACTCTTAAAAGCTAATGGCTAATTTGAGATCCATAATTTAATTTGGATTATACTTAATAAAGACACCGTATGCGTATGCATGTAGAAGAAACTAGAAACGTTAAATGCATCAAATCAAGAAATTTATTTGAGACTAATGCCGCCTTTCAAATTTTCTCCCTAGAGGCTAGAAGAAGACTCGTATTTCTTTCGAATTCTCTCAAACCTAATAACATTTTAAGATATAATGCCATAATGCCGTTAATCAATACAAACTTTGTTTTCTAATAAGTGATGGTTTAATTTTTTTCTTTCACACATAAGTGATAGTCTCACAAATTAACATAGAAATTAATTGTGTTTTTAGTTTTATTGGTTGAATTGTATTGGAGTTGATAATAAAATATGTTGTATATATTTTTGAAAAAAAACAAATGATTTATTAATCTGTGTAAAAAACTCTTAAACATAACTTATTCAAGAACATATGAAATATGTTATTTTGTATGAAAACTGTTAATTTAAGTATAGCAATGCCATTCATTATTGCTGTTAAGTAGTCCAAAAATATTTGTTTCAAACTACTAGTAATAATTAATACTCCTTCTGTTTTAATGTTTAAAATATTTTTTATTTTATTTTATATGGTGTTTTTAAGTTTTTATGCAAAACTAAATACTCCTTCCGTCTCTTATTAGTTGTCATTCTAGAAATATGTTTCATATTACTTGTCGTTTTGTATTTCAAATGTAAATTAATGATATATTTTTAGTTTTATCTTTATTCTTTTACCTTATTGATTACTTTTATCAAAGTAAACAAAGTATTGAATAGAGATAAAATAATAAATTTAACGAGTTTCATCTGCATAAAAAGCTATAGAATGACAAAAAAGGAAATATAAGAAAAATGTTTTTGTTGTTTTTGACTTTTTTAATTCTGTTTATTTTTTTTATTGGTTTAATTGTTTTGGAATTAGTGTTGTTTTATTTTGAAAATTTAAAAAGGTAAATAAATTTTAAATCTATGTGAAAAACTTTATACTTCTTATATTGTAAAACAGGAGTAAGTAATAACTCGCACCCCATTGTAAACTAATCACGATATCACTAAATTTATGTGCTATTATTCTTTTATTATGACAGCATGATGACTACTGACACAAGGAGACTGGATAATATACAGAATTTGATCAACTTTGATAAAATTACCTCTCATATTTCATTTTTAATATACAAAAAGGTATAAAAACAATAGTTTGTGAGGAACTAAATTTTGTAGAATTATTCGTGATATTTTAAACTTTGAAGGGATAAAGCCGGGTTGTGACTTGTGCCACCTAGTTTTCGTTTCATATTAGAATTTATAAATTAATTAGTATCCCTATCGTGGTATTGTTATTCAACTGATACTCCACACGTGACAGGAAAATAACAAGGCAAACAATACAGAGATAAAATATAATGATAATAAATAAACAATATGTTAAAATGAAGGCTAAATTGGTGAAAGCCAGATAGAGAGATCTCTTTTTCTTTTGGGGGTCAACCGAGATAGAGAGACGAGAGATCTGTGTTTCAAACTTTCAATAGTTGATAGACTTAGTTAGATCTGAATTTGTGTATCTCGATATTACCACCTTCTTACTTTTTGTTTTTGTTTTTGTTTTTTTGTTTTTTTCACAATGAAAAAAGAGTTAGAATATTATTTTACATTTGTCAACCTCTTATAATAGAAGCGAAAATGCCGACCACTTTTCAAGTTTAGACCATCTATCACCATCTACACCATATCAGAACCGTCCATCTCGAACATCATTGGTAACTTGTTATGTTTTAACATACATTACATGGCCTAAATAAGGATCTCTACCTCTGTTTGAAATAGTGATAAACTCCACCACAAATTACATGCTCCCATAAGTTTTTCGCTAGTATCCGTGTTAAAAATATACCATTCTAAACCTGCTCGACACTCTATCGCTTTCCAAACCTCATCCACCTGACATATTTTATCCGAATATTGTACCATCTTCTGATTTTTCTTATAAGAAGTGGAATGACTAAGAAAATTTGAGACGGAGAAACTATAAAAAAAAAATTGAAAAATTTGGAAATATACTCTATAATGAGTTTTTATTTTATATAAAAAAATGAAATGATTAAATTATCATACATTGAATTTCTGATTAATTTAACTAAAACGAAATGAAAATAATAAATACATAAGATTAAGATTTGATGTTGATTTTGTCTCATTTTAAAATGATAAACATTCTTAATTATCTTTATAAGATTTTATTAAAAAATATATATATATATTTAAATGAAGAATAGATTAATTAATATAGGTATGAGATTAAACTAGTAGTTTATATAAGATTCTACAGATAATGAAATTTGTTTAAAGATAAATCTATATACTTTTAAATTTTAAATAATTAACATATAATAATATTATTTAAATTTTAGTTTCGAATTTAATTTTTAAAATTTAATAATATATTATTGTTTTGTTTAATTAAGGTAAAAAATTCTTTTTACATATTAAAAATTGTAGTTTTCAAAAATATAAAAAACTAAGGTATTTTTTAAATATTAATTCCTAAATAAGGCATTATGCCAAGAATCCCAAAAAAATTACTATTAATGAATTACGCGCGGAACCTTGTAGTCGTAGCTAATTACACTGCTCATTACCTTGAAAACCAAGGCAGTATTAATCAACATGAATAAACTAAATCGCGATTTCTAGCACCCTCTATAATTAAATATACAAAATATATCCTCGTAAGTAACCAAAAAGAAATTCAACGAACAAAATTGTCTATATCCTTCTACATAAATAAGAATCGACAAGATCTACATTTAGATTTATTCATCTTTTTCGCCTGAGAAACCAAAATTGTGAAAATAGAAAGCAATCGTCACGTTTGGGCGAAAAAACATAATAATATAATATATATATTCCCAACTTTGTTTTTATTTTATTTTTTTCACTCCACAAATTTTCTATATATACCGACCTCTCTCTTATGTATTTGTATGTGTTTTGTTCCATTTATCTTCTTCTCCTTCCTCCTCTTTCAAGGGTTGATATTTTTTTGTTCATCCTTCAAAACATTTCATTACAAAACATCGCATACTGAATCGGATAATTGATTATGGCTGAATTTTGGTTCTTGGTCGTACCAATTTTAATCTCCTGTTTACTTTTGGTAAGACGAGTAATGGTTTTAAAGACGAATAAGAGAAAGAAGAAGAATCACAGTAGAGGTAAGCTTCCTCCTGGTTCCATGGGATGGCCTTATTTAGGAGAGACTCTACAACTCTATTCACAAGACCCAAATATTTTCTTCACCTCCAAGCAAAAGAGGTAACTTAAAAAAACTTGTCCCTCAAGTTACTTTTTTGGTTATCATCTTAGCTTATTTTTTTCTTTCTTTCTTTCATGTATAGATATGGAGAGATATTTAAAACCCGAATCCTTGGCTATCCTTGCGTTTTGCTGGCTAGTCCCGAGGCCGCAAGGTTTGTCCTGGTGACTCATGCCCATATGTTCAAACCAACGTATCCGAGAAGCAAAGAGAAGCTAATAGGACCCTCTGCTCTATTTTTCCACCAAGGAGATTATCATGTCCATATAAGGAAACTTGTTCAATCCTCTTTATACCCTGAAACCATTCGCAAGCTCATCCCTGATATCGAGCACATTGCCCTCTCTTCTCTACAATCTTGGACCAGTATGCGTATTGTCTCTACCTACCAAGAGATGAAAAAGGTATCTATATTTTCATATGTATACAAATATAAGGAAAAAAACAAATGCACACACGAAAACAATGCAATTCCTTTCTTTAATTATCTCGTAATCTATGAGATCTCCTAATTAATAAGCAAGATTATCATGTCTCTTGCAGGTTGCTTTTGATGTGGGTATTCTAGCCATATTTGGCCATCTGGAGTGTTCTTACAAGGAGGCCTTGAAACATAACTACAATATTCTGGACAAAGGCTACAACTCTTTCCCCATGAGTTTCCCCGGAACATCTTATCATAAAGCTCTCATGGTATAATATCATCTATTGAATGAATTATTCAACTAATCTCTGGATATTAAGTAAATTTTGACAAACTGACGAGAACTTGTTATTAAAAAGGCGAGGAAGAGGCTAAAGACAATAGTAAGCGAGATTATACGCGAAAGAAAAGAGAAAAGGGTCATGAAAACGGACTTTCTTGGTCATCTACTCAACTTCAAGGACGATAATGGTCGTGTGCTAACCGAAGAACAGATTGCGGACAACATCATCGGAGTCCTTTTCGCCGCGCAAGACACGACAGCTAGTTGCTTAACTTGGATTCTTAAGTACTTGCATGATGATCAGAAGCTTCTTGAGGCTGTTAAGGTATGATCACATGAATAGAATATTTTCCTCTTGTTTATGTGTACTCGTATAAATACTTAAATGTATGTATACTTATGATGGTTGCAGGATGAGCAAAGGGCTATATTTGAAGAAAATAGTAGAGAGAAGAAGCCTTTAACATGGGGACAAACGAGGAATATGCCACTAACACATAGGGTAATAATTTCTATAATCTTTTGTTTTTACACTTTTATCTATATATAATTAATGTAATATAGAGCTTATGTTTTAATGTAATTGAAATAGGTCGTAGTTGAGAGCTTGAGGATGGCAAGCATCATATCCTTCACCTTCAGAGAAGCAGTGGTTGATGTTGAATATAAGGGTACTAATTATATCATTTCACACTACTAGAACATTCTATCCTTTGTTTTTTTTTTTTTTTAATGAGATGTACCAAAATCAAAATGCTGTGGTCCAAATGAATATAAATCACTAATATTTCTGGTTGTAACATGCATGTATACAGGATATTTGATACCCAGGGGATGGAAAGTGATGCCACTCTTTAGAAACATTCATCACAATCCGAAACATTTTTCAAACCCTGAGGTTTTCGATCCATCTAGATTTGAGGTAATAATTAATAAACTACATAAAACAAATTTAGAATATTAATAAGTTATATATTCTGTTTTTCAAGAAAGACGACTTACGTGATTATTGAAACTAATGAAAGGGAAATCCGAAGCCAAATACATTCATGCCCTTTGGAAGTGGAGTTCATGCTTGTCCTGGGAACGAACTCGCCAAGTTACAGATTCTTATCTTTCTCCACCATTTAGTTTGCAATTTCCGGTAAAATTTTACTCTTCCTCTCTTCTAGATAAATAATAGTTAGCTTAATTTTCATGCACGACGAGACTTTAAATTACTAATCTACGATTTACACCATGGTTATAGCCACATCATGATCACTTTAAAGCCTTTATATATCGCTATCTTATTATAACCAACAAGAACAGTCTTAGAAATTAAACTATAGTCTTGACAATAAATTGATAGATAGAGTGCTAAATAGCAAGAAACTATATAGGTTTTCAGAAGATAGATAACTCTTTCATATCAAATAAGATCAGCTTAGTTCCGATGCAGTATCAATTTTAAAATTAGTACAATCGATCGTTTACGTCACAAATCTCTTACCATCTTAAGAAAAAAAAACGTGTCAATATGATTGTACTACTAAAATAAAGACTTTGTATAGTAACTCTTCTAAGCCTTATATAGTAATCAAATCTCTATTCATAACTAATAACGGATAAACATTACAAATACAAATCAAACATATGCTTGACATTTGATGTACTAATGAGTAATTAATGAAGATATTAATAGATGATAGCTTTTGATATTTATTTTTTGTTTAAGTTACTTTTTTATATTCACGTTTTGATATTGAATATATATGATTTAAATTGGATTATGCAGATGGGAAGTGGTGGGAGAAGAGAAAGGAATAGAGTACGGTCCGTTTCCAATCCCTAAAAATGGTCTCCCTACTTCATTTCGACATCATTCTCTTTAGTTCTTCCATTAATCTTATCTTAATTAGCGTTAAATTATATTTGTCTAATTTCGATAAAATGTTTAAAACCCCTAATTTTTTAGAAAATAATTATTGTAGTCCTTGGGGGTTTTTAGCATGTTTGTAACATCCTACAACTATGATAGAGTAAAATGTCTATTCCGGTATTCTCAATTACAGTCGAAACAGGTTTAATTTGGGGGTAAATAAACCAAACAAAGAGTGGGCCTCACGTGAAGGCAGCAGTACGACCACAAAGCGTGAATGTGAAAATAATAGAAAGAGGTTTTTGTGTATGTGTGTCTATGTGTGAGTGGACTATGATAAAACAGAGCATCTTCTAACTTTCATGAGGCTATGCCACGTGTCGTTTAACGAATTGGCCACCTATAAAAAGAAGTTTTTATTTTTAATAGAAAATATCAAAAGAACAAAAAATGGGGTCCGTTTCATCATATCTTTGAGAAATGGTCCTCTCTAACATGACAATGGTTACCTTAACTTTTTTTTTTTTTTTTGGGGTTGAATCCTTTATCTTTAGCCCTGTCTATCATCCAAATTATTACCGAATAATTCTTGATTTCTCATTAAAACCGCTAAATTTTGGTTTACCATACTATTGAGCTGACGAAGTTAATTGTTATTATCGCAAACACAACGTTTTCTTATTCAAATTGAGTATAGTACTGAACGGTATTTTTTTTTTTAAACTACCACATCCCACGTAGAATACCATTAAACTCAGTATAGGGCAACAACAACACCACGTATATATATATAGCAAAATTGTTTGTTACTCAAAAAAAAAATAGTAAAGGAAAACGCAAATGTAAAACATGATTATCTTGTGTGGACGTAAAGCACGATTTTTCTGTGTGGACGTAAAAAACGAAATATTTACGTTTAAAGCAATAGACGTTAATCAGTGTTCTGGATATTACCTTGAATAATTAGTGAAATCATCGAATAGTAGCTTATACTAGAAATAGTGATCATAGTGCTGCGACATCTTTTCCCCGGAGAACTTATACTAAAGAGATGATATTTGAAAGCTATTCTAAGTTCCAAAATAAAGCCTTGCAAGGAATATCATCAACGGAATTGAGCATCACAAGTGTTTATCATATCATCACGCTTAAATTAGAACCACAAGGTTTAGAACAAAGAAACGAAAAGAAGAAAAGTATCAACATTGATCAAATAAAGGAGAGTTCCTTTATATATTTAAATTATTAGTTATGATTTATAATAATATTTTTGGGTATAAATTAACATGGGGGAGTGTTGAGTGTTGTTCCAATGAAAATGTAAAGTTAGGGGGGGGGCCTAATTTACGAACTCATTTCCTTTTCGGGTTTTAGTCTATTTTATATCCATTTTTGTTTGGTGCTCCTGCTCATGCAACCAGACATCGCCATTTTTCAATTACATTTTTATTCTTCCAACGAAAAATATTTATTTTTTTGGAAAATAATTTAATCTTTATATATTGACGCGTGGTAGTTTATATGTCTCCTTCTAGTATTTTTGTGTCGGAATTTAATGTTTCCTATCCCTTTGAGTGTGTGGTAGGTGAATTTTAAATTCACATCTAGAATACTATATACATGCATGTAATGAAAGGAAAGTGACAAGTAAAAATCTTGGTAGCCGGGTATACTGAACAAATAATCAGACATGTTAAATAGGTACAATCTACATTCTGTACTCTGTAGAATTGATTTCTAACTTCGAATAAATTAACGAAATAACATTAACAGTAACTAAACTTGTAAAAACACTGGCAAAACAGTTCAGTAGAAATGTGGTGTTTTTAACGAGATAAATATTTAATGATATGTTACAAGAACAAAAAGTTTATGAAACAGTTCAGACAGATGGGTTCATGGGCTATTGTATTACATATTGTCGTTCTATAAATGACCGGAATTTAAATTATAAGATTTCATTTCCATTGGGCTTTAGCATAAATCACCAAGCCCACTTATTGCTTGGTCTTATAGTTATGGTCGCGAGTCATTAGAAGAAAACTGTGAATCGACAACTTTTTTGCGTGATTATTGATGGGTAGAAAGAAAAGTCTATGGCTGCGAATAATGCAAATATATCAAAATAAGTATAGATGGTTGGAAACAACGAGTCTAACAAGACTTTTATTTTCTTCTAGTCTTTTTTGTTTTTCATAACAAGTCAAACTTATGGAAACAAATAGCAAATTATTCCGCGTACTCTTTTGTTTTTTAGGTTCATCCTGATTTGATATTTTCAGAGTTTTGAATACGTCAGTATATGCAGATGTGAGTACGACTATAATTACTGATTTTTGTTGGATGCAGTTGTCTCCTGATAGAAAAACATACTATTCAAATTAATTATAATGGCGTCATTATATGTATTTTTTGAATAATATTTATTTTCATATGTAATAATTGTCTATGTATATGTTTTGATACAAAAAAAGTGCAATACGAGAATTGGTGCATAACCGAATTTTTAAATGAGTATATAAAATTATGAATAGTGAAATCAATTATGGATGTTATTTTAACAGAAAAATCAATTATGGATATAGCTGTTAGAGCATCCTCGTCGCACAGCCGATGGTGGAGCTTCTCAAAAATATTTTATTAATAAAAAAATCTATTTTTGTAAAAAAAAAAAAAAAAAACGTTGACGAATCAAATAAGGACAGGTGTCGAGAGAAAACAAGTTGAGCTGCTCTGCGAGATCCGGTTTAGCAAAAGCTCATGCCACCTCATTTTCCTTTTTCTTTTTTTTTATTTTTCTTTTAATTCCCAATCAGTATAGAACCTCCAATAAATTGTGCGATGAAGATGCTCTTAGCTAGTAGCTATTAAGAGACGTCATTTCTCTATGGACTATGGACCGTATATAATAAAGGATTTTCAGGTAATGGTATAATACCGAAGTAAAATTATAGTCATCCCTAAACATAACATATTCAGATGTTAAAACGTGAATAAAGGAAGAAAAAAACTTTCACCACCTTTTTGCAGAGAAAGAGAGTCCAAACGTGACAAAGAAAAAGGAAAGTGCCGAAAGCATGAGTTTCTAAATGCCGTGGATGGATGGATCATCTACACAAGTGATGAGAACAAAAAAAAAACACAATACAATGGAGTATTATTTAGTAGGAATATAGCATCATGCATATAAATGATATGTTTGATAATTTAAAGTTAAACCCGATATTTCTTTAACCAAAAAAAAAAAAAGTTAAACCTGATATTTAATTTGAAAATAGTTGGATACAAATTGCTAAAAATCCTTCTGTAAACCCTTTTCGGATCTTTATTAAAAAAAAAAAAAAAAACCCTTTTCGGAAAAGATTAGTAGCGCATCCATAAATTGACGTAGAAAAGAATCTTAGAATACTAGACGAACGGGACAATAAATCGCTGTCAATGGTTTTATAGGTCGGGAAGACAAAATTGGAGATGATAACTTAAGGCAATTCACAACGAACATAAACTTTTCCCACCATTTGCATTAGAGCATCTCCATCGGTGTGTTTAAAGAAGGTTTTAAAGAAAAAAAACTGATTTAAAAAAAGATTTAATCAAACAAAATATTAAAGTCGAGTCTAGCTTAGATCTTTCTGTTAAATTTAAAAACCGACAGGTGTCAAACACTGGTTAAATCACGTTTTGACAAAAAAAAAAAAAAAACTCTCATTCTCTCTCTCTCTCTCTCTCTCTCTCCTCTCCACCATCACGAACAAGGCAAATCGCCGTCGATCGGATTTCGCCGACCTCTTATCGGAACAGTGTCTCTGTCTCTCTCTCGCTCCATTTTGAGTATCTCTGTCTCTCTATCACCGTCTTTCTATCTCTGTCTTTCTCTATTTCTGCTTCCTATTTGCGCTAATTTACGTCTTTTCCGATTGCATGGATATACGTTCCACCGTTTCTGCTGGTTCAACTGTCGAGAAAAAGGTGAAATTCCTATGGATTTGGAATCCAATTTTAGGGATTTGTGCTGGATTTTGAACTAATTTAGA
>OVBC01003303.1:0-11845 GCA_900406465.1 Noccaea caerulescens | reverse complement strand
AATTGGTACCACCGAATTTAGTTGGGGCACGAATCGGCCGTTTACCCGGCTGTGAAATGTTACAACAGATTTGATAACAACTATCAGGAGCCTCCTACTCAAGCCTTCACCTCTCTGCGTGTATCTGATGAATCTGGCAAGGAATGGTTTCCGGATTCGGGAGCTTCTGCTCATATCACTCAGTCCGCTGCAAACTTACAGAATGTTGCAGCATACGAGGGTACTGATGCAGTCCTGGTTGGCGATGGAGCATTCCTCCCAATAACTCACATTGGCTCCTCGACAATCACCTCCGTTAAAGGTACTCTTCCGCTTAATGAGGTTCTAGTTTGTCCAGGGATTCAGAAATCCTTACTCTCGGTGTCGAAACTTTGTGATGATTACCCATGTGGGATATATTTTGATGCTAACCACGTCTATGTGATTGATTTGAACACTCAGAAAGTGGTGTTAAAGGGTCCACGCAATAAGGGACTCTATGTGTTGGAAAGCAATGGGTTTGCAGCTTTGTATTCAGATCGTCAATGTGCCGCGAGTGAAGAGACATGGCATCAAAGACTCGGTCACGCAAGCTCCGGTGTTATCCAACAGTTGCAGAAGGTCAAGAGTATTGCAGTCAATAAAAGAAGCTCGTCTAGTGTGTGTGAGTCGTGTTAGATGAGCAAGAGTAGTAGATTAAAGTTTTTTTCTTCAAAGTCCTGTGTTGTGAGTCCCCTAGAACGAGTTCACTGTGATCTATGGGGACCTTCACCAGTTGTATCCAATCAAGGCTTCAAATATTATGCCATTTTTGTTGATGAATTCTCCCGTTACTCTTGGTTATACCCTATGCGAGCTAAGTCAGAATTTCTTCAAATCTTTATTGCTTTTCAAAAGATGGTTGAGAATCAATTGGATGCAAAAATAAAGGAATTCCAGAGCGATGGAGGGGGAGAATTTACAAGTAATAGCCTAAAGAAGCATCTGATAGATCATGGAGTCAAGCACAGAGTATCGTGTCCATACACGCCTCAGCAGAATGGAATTGCAGAGCGGAAACACAAGCATCTTATTGAGTTGGGACTGTCTATGATGTTTCACAGTCACACACCACTCAAATTTTGGGTCGAAGCGTTCTATACTACAAACTTTGTTGGTAATCTCTTACCCTCTGCAGCTCTAGACAACAAAAGCCCTCATGAAGCCTTGTTTCAGCAGATTCCAGACTATGCCTCTCTCAGGGTTTTTGGTTCTGCGTGTTATCCATGTCTCCGGCCAATTATCCAACACAAATTTGATCCTCGGTCTTTACAATGTGTCTTCCTGGGTTATAATAGCCAGTACAAGGGTTACAGATGCTTACACCCTCCCACTGACAAAGTCTACATCTCTAGACACGTGATCTTTGCTGAAGATATATTCCCTTACAAGGATAAGTATAAAGAGTTGGTTCCGAGATATCAAACCCCACTCTTGAAAGCTTGGCAGCTTGATGAACCAGTCTCTACAAGCGCCCCTGAGATAGAGAATCCAGCACCTTCGGTCTTCAACAAACCACCTCCTGACACTGTAACGGAGGATGTTCAGAACCCTCCGGACACCGACAACAATGCACAAGAAAACTCAGAAGCAGAAGAAGGAGAACAGGATCAAGTTGAGAATGAGATTATTGAGCAAGTTGAGCCGGCCAATCTTCACTCAATGACTACGAGATCAAAGGCAGGGATTCAGAAACCAAACAAGAGATATGCACTGATTGCTTCAAGATATTCAGCAGAAGAGCCCAAGTCTATTGCTGCGGCTATGAAACATCCAGGCTGGAACAATGCAGTAATGGATGAAATGGGGAGAATTTATATGCTGAACACTTGGAGTCTAGTGCCACCAACTGCAGACATGAACATCTTGAGCAACAAGTGGGTCTTTACTACAAAGCTAAATCCTGACACCACCTTAAACAAGCTAAAGGCTCGTCTTGTTGCTAAGGGGTTCGATCAGGAGGAAGGCGTGGACTATTTGGAAACTTTTAGTCCTGTTGTTAGGACTGCAACGATACGAGTAGTGTTGAATGTTGCAACGGCAAGGGAATGGCCTCTCAAGCAGCTAGATGTCTCCAATGCGTTTCTACATGGAGAACTAAAGGAGCCAGTATACATGTATCAACCTGCAGGTTTTGTTGATCCACAGAAACCAGATCATGTTTGTCGACTCACCAAGGCTTTGTATGGCTTGAAACAGGCTCCTAGAGCTTGGTATGACACGTTCAGTCTCTTCCTCATTGAGTTTGGTTTCAAATGCAGCAAGTCTGATCCTTCTCTGTTTGTCTATCATCATCAAGGGAAATACCTGGTTCTGTTGCTATATGTTGATGACATGCTGCTAACAGGTAGTGACCAAGCATTACTTGAAGAACTTCTCGAGGCTCTCAACAGTAAATTCTCAATGAAAGACCTTGGAGAACCCAAATACTTTCTTGGGATTGAGATAATGTCAAGTGAAAATGGCCTATTTCTTCACCAAGCGGCATATGCAGCAGATATTCTCCATCAGGCTGGCATGGAAGATTGCAATCCAATGCCTACACCTCTGCCACAAAACTTGGATAACTTTAAAAAAGAATTGTTTTCCGAGCCAACCTACTTCAGAAGTCTAGCTGGGAAGATGCAATACTTGACAATTACCAGACCTGATATTCAGTTTGCTGTCAACTTTGTTTGTCAGAGGATGCACTCTCCTACGATCTCTGATTTTGGTTTATTGAAAAGGATCCTCCGGTATGTGAAGGGCACAATGAAGATGGGGTTGATGATCAAAAAGAACATGGCTACCAATCTCTCTGCATTTTGTGACAGCGATTGGGGGGGCTGCAAGGAGACAAGGAGATCGACAACAGGTTTCTGCACCATGTTGGGTTCAAACTTGATCTCGTGGACAGCTAAAAGGCAAGAAACGGTGTCAAACTCGTCTACGGAGGCTGAATACAGAGCCCTTATGGCGGTAGCAAGAGAACTCACGTGGATCTCCTTTCTGTTGCGTGACTTGGATGTCTCTCAGCACCAGCCAACACTCGTGAGGTGTGATAATCTCTCAGCTGTGTACTTATCAGCAAATCCAGCGCTGCACAACCGATCTAAACACTTTGACACCGATTATCATTATATAAGGGAACAAGTTGCTCTTGGTTTCATTGAGACGCAGCACATTTCTGCTACTCTGCAACTGGCAGATATATTCACCAAGCCATTACCAAGAAGACCATTTGTGGAACTGAGGTGCAAACTTGGTGTGTCCGATCCTCCCACACAAGGTTTGAGGGGGAATGTGAGCAAGACAGTATCTGAGCAATTGGGCCAAAACGAAATCCAAGCCCAAGACTACTCAGCATCTAAAGTGAAGCCCACATGTCAAGCTCAGAAGAAGACAAAGATCAAACCTGCAAAAGAGAGTACGGCTGGGAAGACGCTCCTCGATTCAAACCCATACAACGTTCTTCTCAGTCAAGATAATGACTAAGCCGTGAATCCTGGAGTAGGAGATAAGATTGTAAATGATTCTAGAATCCTCATGACCCTTCTCTTCTGCCTATAAAGGCACTTTGTAAATCATCACTGTAGATCATCTTGAGAAATAATAAACAGAGTTTTACCTCAAAGATCCCTTCTTTTTCTGTTTTGTACACCCGGAACATAATATGGAGCAATTGTAGGAGCCACAGAGTTATGGAATCTGAAAACTCCGCTCTTACCAACCTCATTTGATATTTTCCGACATAAATATTATTAACTATGTTGACAATTAATTGGAAATTTTGATACACATGGACTGTAAAAAATTCGTTTTATTAGATAGGACTTAGAACATGAATAGAAGAGATTCCATAATCTTTCTAAGCTAAACAATGGTCCGCTTCACTCTCGCTAATTTCATTTGTGTGCGGGTAAGTTTGGTACGATGTGGGCACAATTGTCTTTAAAAAGAGGTGGAAAGAAAGGGTTCAACGGAAACATATGAGGCCAACAGTTAGCATCAATGGTGGAAAACGCTTTGCAACACGCGACTCCAACATTTCCATACTTGTCGGAGAAAACTGATTTGAAGAGTTCGAGTACGCACCCTTCGACGTTAAACAGAGATGACCAACATTTCTCTATGTCGATAGGAAAAATCGGTGGAGATTTTGACCATGAGCTCGGTGGTTGATCATGAGACGCTCCTGGAGTGCTCAGAACCGCAACGCATATAGCTACAACTAAGACTAGTGTTCTTGATGTCTTTTCCATCAGTGGCGGATCTACAACCAAGGTAGGTGTGGCATGTGCCCCATCAGCCCCGGATGGTGGGGCGGCGGATGGTGGGGCGGCGGATGGTGCGGAGGCCATGGACCCACTTTAATTTTTCAATATTTAGTTAAGAAAAAAGGCCCAAATATATTTATTTTTAAAAAATGTTTATGTTAAAAGGCCCAAAATATTTTCTTTTGTCTTAGGTCCAGCTAAACATTAAGCCGGACCTGTGCCCCATACTAATCTTAATATTTGTATATGAGACTATTATCGATATTAATTTCGTAGTCTAGTTGCCAAAGAGTGCCCCACGTTAGAACTCAAGTATATGGTTCGTAAACTGTTGAAAGTTGTCTATTTTTGTTCTTTTTATTTATTTTCTTTTTCTTCCCACGTCTCTTCTTATCTTATTGTACTATGTTCCTATTTGTTTTTTTTCTTAAAGAAATAGGATTAAATAATACTTTTATATATAGTTTATAATTTTTGCTAGTTATTCACTTATTTGTGCCCCATGCAAATTTTCTTCCTGGATCCGCCACTGTTTTCCATCTCTCTAATTTTTAATTAGTTTAAATCTTTCTTTCTTTTTTTTTCTCTGTAGATGCTTGATATTGGTTTGTATATGATGTTATAACAAAGGTTAGTATTTATAGGGTGATGCATTTAAAAAAAAAAGAAGGTATTAAATTACTTAATTTATTGGAGAATAGTTTCTTTTTAAACCAACGGAAAAGCAGCTAAGTTGTTTAAATCAAAAAGTAACTCATGCTACGTAAATTCTCTTCTTTTCTGAAACATTTTTGGTGCATAAATTTGGGTTGACTAACAATCTTTAATTTGTCAACGGAAAAGTATGGCTTTGCATTTATACGCATCGAAACGATATTCCAAGACAAAAAGTCGCGATTTCAAAATTGCCAAGAAAGTTATTCTGAAAAACATATTGTAAAGCGATTGGAATAGACCGAATAAAATTACAAGTAAAACATGCATCATGCATGCATTCCATGAATAAAACAGATAGGCTACTAAACGAGACACACTCATGCTCATTAAATTAGTGTTGAATCCTTAATACATATACATTGATAAACAATAAACATACACAATATAGTTATAACTCACTGACAATCAAACCATAAACCCACATTAGTGAAGAACCATTACAAAATCAAGGTTTAGATAACAGAGCCTGTTTGTGGCCCAATAAGCCCAAGAACCTCATCCCAAAGACCATGACTTTGAACAGCCGAGCCAAGCTCAACAACATTGGAGCTACAAGCAGCCACAGTCCAATACCCTCCCAAGATCTCTGCTTTCAACTGCTCTTTCTCCCAACCACAATACCCATCAAAGAATCTAAGCTCACTTCTTCCCACCAAATTCCTCTTCACCATCTCTGCAGCCAGTCCCACACTCTCTCTCGTCCCATAGTACAATCCTTTCATCACTTGTCTGAACACTCCACTCTTACCAACCTCGTTGTCCCCACCACTCCTCGGACTCACCAAGAACAGCCCTTCTTCCAATGGTCCACCAAAGAAGAGTCTTTTGTCTGAAAACGTTCCTGCCATGTCTAAAACCGTTGATTTGGTCTCCTTGATCGACATCAGCGACGGTCGGTTGAGGATGACTCCTATAGGACCTGAAGGTCCAACAGAGAGGAGGAGGACCACCGTCTTTTCGAAGATGTGGACTCCATCTAGCTTCTCTGTGGCGATTAGGAGGCACCCTGTCTCTGGCTCGTGGATCTTGTGTGCCCATTTGTTTCCAATTGTGATCAGTGAAGACGATGATGGTGGTGATGACGGATAGTCCACCACTATGTCCGGGTTAGACCACGAGGACTGGTCTACTTCGGAGGTTGCAGCTTGTTCTCCAGCTACGAGCCTTGCTCTGAATTCTCTCCAGTCAGCATGAGCATCTGCTGTAGAATTGTTGACACACTCCTTGAAGAGATCAGCATCATCGTCCAGTGGCTTCCATGAATCCGAAAGAGAACCTACTCAAGCAAAACGCTCTCATCAGGTTTGTAAACAAATTCCCAAACCCAGACACGTAATTGTGAATACAAAATTCTCATAGATGAAAATGAGAATGAAATAGATCTTACTTACAATTTACAGAGATTGGAGAAGCAACCTTCCTGGTGAGAAATTGGCCGGAATTTCTCTTGGAGCAAGAAAAAGTTCTGGCTTTGATAAACGGGATAAACTCTTTAATACCAGAGATTGATCTGGAGGTAAGAAAACAAGCATCCATGTTACCCTCTCTCTTTCTCTTTCTCTCTCTTTATCTTGCTCTTTCTCTCTGACTCAATTCACTTTAGTTCCTATGAAGAGAAGACAGAGCATAAAAGTAAGATCTACATATAAGAGCGGACAGATGAGAACCAGAGGCTGAATGAGTTTGGTTCCAAGGGTCCTAATCAGAGGGATGGGCCATAGAGATATACTTTAACCTTTAAGATGTTGAGGTATTTAAAGATAGGCAACTGCATATGCCTTTGGATATCGGATAAGAGACAAATCTTCTATCATTTTTTTAGATGATGTGTAGGCCTAGTTGCCACTCATCTTTTGCCTCTGTTATTTACCCACTCATGTGGAAAAACAGGGACATACACATTTACTATATCCACCAACAGTCTCTCACCCTCTATCTCTTTCTCTCTCAATCTTTACAGCTAGAACTAGAAAGGGTGATTATTTATATGTTAATCAGTAAAATTTTGGATCATTCATAAAACGGTCTGCAGAAGAAGTTAATACAATAATCTAATGAGTTTTTAGACATTTTTTTGTATGTTCAAAGTCCATCTACTACAACCACATAAACTATAGCGGATTGGAACAGATCATTATTTTATTACAATTTCAATGGACATCACTTCAAATAGTAAACTAAGATCAACTCAAAATCATTTAGACATTGATTACTGCAATAAAATAATCCCCACCGGTTTGTTGTAATTTGACTATCTAAACATCAATTCCAACAACTATTTAGTTCGTCCAAAGGTAAAACATCAACAACAATACGTCATCATACTGACGTCCCATTTAGGTGACATAATTTCATATATGAGAATGACATCATTTTATATACGATCATCAATGAAACTGATGTTAGACTTTTACAATTCAAGGTTCTAAGGATCACACCAAACCATACGTTTTCTTTAATATTTATCCACAAAGTTAGAATGATTACTCACAGTGAGGTTCCATGGGAGTTTCAATGTCTGTTGTTCTACATGATCTTCTCTCTTCTTGCTGTCATCTTCCTGGTTGATCACAAGAACCTGTTGTGAGACTAAAATGCAGAACATCTCATCTAATTTTTCAAAATCAAATTGATCTCAAGATTAATAAATCATGATGTATATACATAATCCAAACTCGTCCAATTCTGTGAATTACAAGGATATAACCATCTTTGTGTTCCTTTGGAAAATGAACTACAAATATATGGCCTAGGGAACACTGCTGATATATCTAACGATCTTGACAATGTGGCTTTGACCAGATCCTTGTATCACAAACATAAATTAAGCAGATTATCCAGCAGCAACCAGCTCACCGGTATCTGGAGGTTCAATTAGACTACCAAGCATCTGATAAATTTGATCAGATTGAGGGTGTGATTTGTCAAACACTGTAAATTCGTGTATCCCATCCTCCAATTCGATCGAACTAGCTCCAGATGGTTTCTCTACTCTCATACTCTTCATCTTCGACCTTATGTTAGCAACACCTTCCCAATCCTCTGCTGCTGCGTAAATATTTGACAGCAACGAATAGTTTCCCGGATCAGAAGGGTCTAATCTAACCAAATGATCCACGACTTCCTTGGCAATATCAACCTCGTTATGCATCCTGCACGCTCCAAGAAGAGCACCCCAAATAACAACATTGGCTTCCATAGGCATTGTTTGGACAACCTTAATCGCTTCCTTTAACCGTCCCCCTCGACCTAACAGGTCAACAAGACAACCATAGTGTTCAACTTGTGGAACCAGCTTATACACTTTCTCCATTGAGTAGAAGTAGTCTATGCCTTCATCAACTAGACCCGCATGATTGCAAGAACTTAAAACAGCGATGAACGTGACTTTGTCAGGTCGAATCCCTTCACTTCTCATCCTCGAAAAGAGCTCAAGCGCTTCCTTTCCGTGGCCATGAACACCAAGACCCTGAAGCATAGTGTTCCAAGAGACAAGATCCTTCTTAGGTATGTTGTTAAACACATCAAACGCTTTTTCTAGGCTACCGCATTTCGCATACATATCAAGTAGTGCATTTAACACGTAAGAATTAGAAATGAGCTTAGACCCTTTTATCCTGGAGTGAACCCTCATTCCCAAACTGAGCAAACCAGACTCAGCACAAGCAGCCAAGATACTAATAGCAGCTGCAGCATCAAATTTCAGCCCTGCATTCGCCATCTGGTCGACTAATTTATCAGCCTCTTTTACAAGCCCCTTTTCCGCATATCCAGCAATGATTATGGTCCATGTTACCACGTTTTTAGCCGGCATCTTATCGAACATAACTCTAGCCATTTCCATGTCTCCAGCTTTGCTATAGCCCATAACCAATGTTGACCAAGATACAGTGTTTCTCTCAGGCATTTGCTTGAACAATTCAAAGGCACTAGTCATGTCTCTGCATCTAGCGTACCCATCCAACATTGTGTTCCAGCTAATCAAATCCTTCTGAGGCATTTCATCGAACATTTGGCGAGCATCCTTCAATTCCCCTGATTTCACCAATCCGCCTAGCATCGAATTCCAAGACACAGTATCCTTCTCTCCCATCGTCACGAACAACCTCATCGCCGCTTTAACACCCAAAGCACCGCATCTGGAATAGCAATCGATGAGTGCATTGGGAACATAGATATCAGACGAAAGCCCTAACTTTTCGATATGGTTATGCATCATTTTCACCACAGGCAACCACGATTGACCTGAACAAGCTTTGAGAAGAAACGGGTATGTAAAATTATCGGCGATGAGTCCAAATCTCTGCATCTCAGAGAAAACGGAGAAAGCTTGATAGGGCTGCAAGTTCTGGGCATGAGCTCTAATCAGAGAATTGCAGAGATGGACGTTCGGTTGTTGGACCTGATTGAAAACCCGAACAGCTAAAGTCATTTGGCGGCAGAGAGAGAGAGCGGAGATTAGCTTCGGCGCGATGTGTAGATCTTGGTGAAGGTTCCGCCGGATTATCTGGGCGTGAAGCTGCTTCACCTGGGCTAAATTGGCGCACTTGGGAAGTTCCTGGAGCTTCTCCTCGAAGATTCTCCGGGAAGAAACCCACGAAGGAGCTCGGACCGGTAGCGACGTCATCAATGTCGGAGGCGATGGTGATCTCAAGGACAGTGACGTCATAAACTTGTGGATATCATCCGCGGCATACGTTCGAACGGATCCGAACTCGGCTCTAAGAGCTTCATGCTCTCTTTTGTACACAAATTAAAAAAACAAATTAATTTTTTATTTTTTCAAAACAAAATATGTTTTATCATTATTCCCAAAACAATTCAACCAATAGAAAATCAATATGAGATTGTTAAATTCAGATTGTTGGCCATGTGTTATGGCGATGTTGCCATCGAAGAATTTAAAGAGATCTTAAATTCTTCTGTTTATGGAACCATATATCTTTTTAGCTCATTGATATTTCTTCTGTTTTTTAATACTTTCTCCGTTTTACAAAGAGTGTCATTTTAAAGTTTTATTTTTGATTTATAAAAAATGTCACTTTACATTTCCAATGCAATTTTATTAATAAAAATCCAGTTTTAACCTTGTTATATTAGTGTATTAATTAGAAAAAGAATAATGGTTAGTGTATTTATAAAGGGTAAAATAGAATATCTATTGATTTTTTTAATATGTGTGAAAAAATTTAGAATGACACTCTTTATGAAATATATGGAGTATGTGGATTTTTAGAGTTATGTACACAGATTAAAAAATCAATTATTTTATTTATTTTTTCAAAACAAAACATGTTTTATCATTATTCAGAAAACAATTCAACCAATAGAAAATCAATCGAATTCAAACAATAAAAAAAAACAAAAAAGTAATAAATTTTTGCATTGATTTGTGAGAAAACCACAATTTCTTTTTTTTTAAAAGCCACTTATTGAAAAATAGATGAAGTAATAAAAAATCGACTCTCTTGATAAAGATCAAAACACATACGCAAAAGGAAGTTGATAAATGATAATGCTTGAGACTTGAGGAGGCAGGCAAAGTCATCTTCACCTACAAAAGAGAGCATGAAGCATACCAGCTTTAACTCTAATAATTGCAAAACCTGTATTTATAAAAAGTATTTACCAAAAACAAAAAGAAGAAAAAAATGAGTCGCCCCTTTGTATCTAATCCCTCTAACGTGTATTTACATAAAAGAAAAAAAAAAAAAATGATAGCAGTTTTGAAATAAAATACTTTACAATTTCAATAATTAAAATAATACTATAGTATACTTTAGTCAGGTTTTCCAGATTATTACATATAAATAGCTGTAAAAGAACTCAGTTGACTACCTTTAATATATACTAGGTTTTTCACCCGCGCTACGCACAGGTCTATATTAATAATTTGATTAAATATTTTTATTCATAAGTTTTTTTCGTCGGTAGCATGATTGATTGTAATGAATCAATGTTCTTATTTTTATTCTTTTGTTTCATGTTTTTTAGTTTTTTTTCCTTTATTTTCGCTCTTTATTCGATTTATTCTTTTTGTTTTTGTTTTTTCTTCATCTTTACTCTTTCTCGTCTTCCTTCTTCTTCAGTTCTTTGTCTTTACAATTTCTTATTCGGTCTCCTTCTTCATTTTTGTTATTATTTTGTTTATCTTTTGTCCTCGTTCTTTAATATCATTGTCTTCGTTTTTATTAATTGTTTTTTCTTATTTTTGTCCTCGTCTTGGTTTTTGTTTTTCCGTTTTTTCTATGATTAGTTCATACGGTCGAAATTGCTAGGAGTTTGCTATATTTCTTTTGTTTAGCTTATTCTCTTTAATTTTCTTGATTATTCTCCAGAATTTGATCCCTTTTATAAATGGTTTTATTGTAGTTCTCTTTAATTTAATCTTATGTAGAGTAAAAATTTAATTATCTGATACACCCAACCAAACTTAAAAATGAAAAAGATTCACGGAAACAAAATTAAGCTAGAGATGATACAATTACCTAATCACACATGTAATAAGCAATGTCTAATAATAATGTAAATAATTTAATTTATGCGATCATAGAGATATAGTTACGCATAGCTGTCAATTTCTTATTTTTCGGTTTCATATTTTTATCTGGTTTCCTTCTGTAACCTTATCTTTTTGGTTTCTTTTATGTCTTTGTTCTTTGCTAACATCGTCCTCCCTTTTCTTCATTTACTTCTTTTTATTTTTGTTCTTCTTGGTTCTTATTCTTATGTTTCTTCTATGATAAATTATTTATATCGAAAATGCTAATGTTTTGCTAGATTTATTTTCTTCTTCTTTGTATTGGTTACTAGGAAAAGCCCACGCGTTGCGTGGATTTGAATTATATAAATAT
>OVBC01003302.1:0-11845 GCA_900406465.1 Noccaea caerulescens | reverse complement strand
ATTGAACAATTATAAATTTATAGTTTAACATAATTAATAATAAAAAAAAATTAAAAAATAATATGTATATAATACTTAGTTAATCTTTTAATTTTTATAATTTTGATAAATATGTGATTTCTATTAAAATTTACTGTGGAAATTAAATTTAGATTACCATTTTATTTGTTNTATATATATATATATATATTAGTATGAAGTGAACATTTATGAAGAGAACTTTAATTTCTAGAACTTAGAAATATAAAATGACATGTTTCTAATGAATTTTACCAAAAAAATACCAAATATTTTCATTTTTATTATGATTATAATATCTAAATTTTTTTTTTTTAATAAAGATTATTATTTCTTTTCTGATTTTAAATAATTTTTTTTTTTTAATTATCCATCCGCAACCGCAAACGCTGCTAGAAATGAGTTTTTTTTATTTTGAGAAATCTTGAGGGATCTGGAGCGGTTTGAAGCGGTAAAAAGCGTTTGTGGTGATTGTTGGTAAACGCCAATAACCACTATTTCCCGCAAAAGCTGCGTTTGCGGGTGATAGTGGGTGAACCAATCTAGCCTTTAACAGAACAATACACGAAATGTATACATCTCCCAGCAATCGACGAATAAGCCATCTCTCAATGGGTAGAGCATATAAAAGGTTCTTGTGCTTGAGACGGATGTGTCTCATAGGTGCAACAGAATAATATCCAGTAAAATTAATGTTTTGGCCAAACAAAATACCAAGAAAACATTATTTAGTTTACTCTAGTAGAATATTCATCAATTCTTTGTTTCCATTATATATAATTATATGTTTTATTTATCAACTATATGCTAATAAATTCTAATGGCAGTGCATCCACAACACTATCACATAGTATTGCATGTACATGCTAATTTAAATGATTTTGCATATTTATTGTTCCTGAGCATATATAATTAAAACAGGCTACATGCCCAAACTATTTTATTTCACGTATATTTAATAATAAAATGATGACCAAGATTAAATAAAAATATAACAAATTGAAAGAAAAAAAATACCGCGGCCTACGGGTCGAAATATAGTCTTTATAAATCCACGGTATATGTTCAACTTTTGCGTCTCCATCGGCATGAAAGAGTCAGGAACTTGGATAATGGCAAAGTCGCTCGGCGAGGAAAAAAAGGCACCAACTTTTGTCTATAAACGGACCTACCACGAACCTGATTCTATCCAATCATTTTCCCATTTTTTTAATTATTTTGATTCTCGGATGCTCTCAGAAGTCGTAAGAAGAAACAGAGAGAGAGAGAGAGAGTGGAAGATGTTTCATTTCTGAAATCAAGACCATCATCATTCATCACCAAACAAACACTGTTCCATCATTTGACAAATCTTTCCACTTCCCAACCCAATCAAAGCATCGCTTTTCAGTCCCTTCCTCCGTTGTCGTCTCTCACATGCTTGATCTTATTCCTGTGAGAATATATTGTTTTTAAAAAAAAAATCTCTAGTTGTGTATGTGCGAATCTGGTTCTGTTTCTCTGGCTAATGCTTCACGAGATTGAGATCCTTCAAAGTTTGGATTTTGCTTTTTATTTTATTTGAACTCTTCTGTGTGTTACTTTGCTTCATCTTCAATTTTCCCTTGCTATTTTATTTTAAATATTTATCTTACTACGAGGGGTTTTCTTGTTTCTGACAAATAAAACCTTTTCTTTTCTTTTCTCTCTCTGCTGGGAACTTACAATAATCAATTATCTGTCCTGAGTTTTATGACAGTTCAAGTTGTCTTCTTGTTCGGAGTTCTGTAGTTAATTATAATAATGATAAAGTTCATTGTTCTTTTTCCTTTGTACCTAACTACCATTCTACATTGCTTATTACATTGAGTTGTCGTCGTCTCCATTCCACTCCCACTTCCACTTCCTCTTTGTTTTTTCTTTTTCTCCGTCAGAAATTGGATCTCGTTCAGGTCAGACAAAAATGTTAATTTCAGCTGAAAAAGAAGAGATCTTGATCCCTCATCAATCTCCGGTTAGCTCAATCTCAGTTCCTGAATCTACTGAATCGCCACAAACTGTTCCTTTGGTCTTCACCGATGTAAATGTTGTTTCTGAGCATGAAAAATCAATATCAAGCCTCCAAGGTATCTCTTGATATACTTGTCTACTAGTTTTCTTAAGACAGTATTTGCTCATGGTATGTTTTCTATCTGATCAAGAGGTTTAAAATGAATTTGATCTCGTTGTGTATTTACAGGAGAAGTTTTGGCATTGAAGTCGAAGCTAAAGTCATTGGATGAAAAAAGAAAGGAAGTTCTGAATAAAATTATAGACACTAAAGGTTGTAACTCCACAAAGACTTTAGAATTGAAACTCCTTTTGATTCTTGTCTGAAGGACTGGCTTAAATTTGCAGGAAGTATACGTGTGTTTTGTAGAGTTAGGCCATTTCTATTGACAGAAAGAAGACCGATTAGGGAACCTGTTTCGTTTGGACCAGACAATGTTGTTGTAAACTCTGCTGGAGCTCGCAAGGAATTTGAGTTTGATAAAGTTTTCTATCAATCAGCAACTCAAGGTTAGTCTGCTGTTAGGATTTAGTGATTTCTCTCTTTTTGGTTTCTTAGCTTTCTGTTTCCTTCCAGTTGTGAGTAAATGAGGCCTTCTCCTGGTTGAATGAAAAAAAAAAAAAAAAAAAACTCTGTAGAAGACGTTTTCGGNGATCTGCTCTTGATGGTCACAATGTATGTGTCTTGGCGTATGGTCAAACGGGGACAGGCAAGACTTTCACCATGGTAAGTGATTCTTCATACTCAAATTTTAGTGAAAATTTTGTTTGGAAAAGCTAAGGAAGAGATTTGTTTTCCGCCTNATGGCACAGAGGAGCAACCAGGCCTTGCTCCTAGAGCTATTGAAGAGATTTTCAGTGAAGCTTCAATGGATCATACACATTCCTTAACTTTTACGATGAGTATGTTGGAAATCTACATGGGTAGCTTAAAAGATCTTTTGTCTGCAAGACAGTCTTTGAGGTCATATGAAGCCTCAACTAAATGGCAAGTAAACTAGCTTTTGTATCCAAAGGTTTATCTCTAGAGCCACAAACATTCTTCTAAGTACTTCTTCTTGTCTGCCTGAACTTTACTGCAGCAACCTTAATATTCAAGTAGACTCCAAAGGTTCGGTTGAGATTGAGGGTTTGACTGAAGTGGAAGTACCGGATTATACAAAGGCTAGATGGTGGTACAACAAAGGGAGACGAGTCAGATCAACTTCTTGGACCAATGTGAACGAGGCTTCGAGCAGATCTCATTGGTAGGTTCTTGATGGTTCCAACTGTATTTGTCAATTCTCGAAACATTTGTTTTTTCAGTTTTGGTAGTTACCTTTAATCATTTTAGCTTATCCCTCTAGTTTAACAAGGATTACAATCTTTCGTCGTGGGAATGCTGTGGGGTCAAAAACTGAAGTTAGCAAGCTTTGGATGATAGATCTCGGTGGAAGCGAGAGGCTGTTGAAAACCGGAGCAATAGGACGAACTCTTGATGAAGGCAGGGCCATAAACCTCTCACTTTCCGCTCTTGGAGACGTCATTGAAGCTTTAAGAAGAAAGAAGGGACATGTGCCTTACAGGCAAGCTCTCAGATTTTAATTCCTTTTCACACACATATGCCATTGAAGCAGAGACATCTATCTACCTGGCATAAGTGATTTAGATCTCGCTTTGGTCATGCTGATGCGTTTTGCTTTTTCTTTTTCTTGCTTGCAGAAACAGCAAGCTAACTCAAATCCTTAAAGATTCTCT
The DNA here is from genome assembly GCA_900406465.1 of Noccaea caerulescens. NCBI lineage: Eukaryota > Viridiplantae > Streptophyta > Magnoliopsida > Brassicales > Brassicaceae > Noccaea > Noccaea caerulescens. The sequence continues at coordinate 8,062 of OVBC01003302.1, read as the reverse complement.
AGGTAAAGGCATATGGTTGGTCTTTTGAAGTTTGATTGCTTACGTGAGTTAATGGATTTGTGATTTTAACCTTTTTAGGCACTATATCAAAGGTTTTAATGCTTGTGCACATAAGTCCGCGTGATGAAGATGTCGGTGAAACAATTTGCTCTCTGAGCTTTACAAAACGTGCGAGAGCCATAGAGTCTAACAGAGGATTAAGAGCAGTAAGTACTTGCACTGCAGTATTTGTAATTATATCCATTTCACAGGTTGCTGAATGTTTTCATCACCATTTCTTAGGAATTTAAGATTCTAAGAGAAAATAAATTATCGGAACTTGAAGAAGAAATGCGAGAAACTCAAGAAACTTGCAAGAAGATCAGAGCGCGGTTACAGGAAGCAGAGTGTTTGCTTAGTGAAAACAAGAAACTCTTAATGATAGTTATTAAGAAGACATCGAAAGTAAAGTTCTTTTACCTTTAGATCTTCTGAAAGACACTGATGCAACCACAAAACCATATTTAAATTGGAAAAAATATGTATTCCAAACATTTATTCGTATTTTACTATATCAATAATTGTATCTCTGCAATAAAAGTTCAGTGTCAAAAACGATGAACATAACCAAAAAGTATTTAAAATACATATGAATAGTTAGTAATAATAACCTTCCAATTTTTATCTATGAATCTAACCAATCAGCTTTTGTCTAATCTACTATATCAAAAGGATCGTGTGATTTTTTCTTTAGACCCAGCTTTGGTCTTCTATTCATATGTTGTTTGCTGATTTCTGTGTGCATCTTTGTGTACGTACTTTTTGTTCAATAGCAAAACGTATGTGTTTTTTTACTACAAAACGTATGTGTTTTTTTACTTTTGGTCAATAAGAAAAGATAGGTGTTTGTGGACAATAGGAAAATATATATATACGTGATGTTATTTATTGAGTTTAATTGATGATAAATATGAATATATTTAAAATGAATATGTTTATATCTAACTATAGATATTTATTAAAAAAAAATTATTTTCTGATATAATCTTGTTTTCTTATATATATAAACTTTAAAATATTATTAAATCTAAAATCAAGATATATCTTATTAAAAAGTTATTGAAATTTGTTTTTTCTAATTATAAATTGTAAGAAAATAATAATTGGTTTTTTTGCTAATTAAAAAGGTTAGTTTTCAAAGTTTTTAAATCAATGTTAGTTTTCAAAATATTAAACCAACCCCCCAATATGTTAATTCATTAACGTATTAAAATAATTTGGCATGGGCCGCATTTGTTAAATGCGCATAGGCCCGGATGTTACAAAACGCTCCGTTTTCGTTTTGGAGGTTTTTTTTTTCTTTTTTGTCAACCATTTCAGTGATAAAGCGATTACAGGATAATAAACATAATAACAAAGCTGATTAAATATGATATTATCATAATACAGTCACATGCGATAAGCTTATGAGTGCAAGTGACCATTACTCCATACTGAACTGGAAGCATTAGTTTGGGCCATGCAATGTATGTTGCAATACAACAAACGTACGATAGTGTTCGAAACAGATTGCTTCGACATAGTGAAGATGGTGTCGACACTAGAGAAGTAGTCTACTTTCTCAATTTTATTGGACGAGATAGACAAATGCAAACGCGAGTTTACACTCTGTTCGGTCATACATATCCCAAAAACCAAGAATACGAGGGCAGATAAATTAGCACAGAGTGCTCGAAATCTACCATACAATGTGTATTTCATAAATCATACTCTACCGATCTGGATCTCCGATCCGATTTAAGAGTATTTGCTGCTGTAAAAAAAAAAAAAAAAAAAACATAATAACAAAGCGCTCTCTCTCTATTCCCAAAATCCAAATCCAGTTTTTTTTTTTTGGGAAAATCGCATTTTAAACCATAAATATGACAAATGATAGCACTTTAAACCTTTAAAGTTTTTCACTAGCACTTCAAACACTCAAACCATTTACTCTCACACTTTAAACCACGAAATTAACAATTTTTTACACAATGCTGAAAAATTTAACGGAAAAAGTTTAATAATTGAGTTTGGAAGAGATAATTGAATGTTTAGAAGTCGAAATGGAGTAAATAAAATTTGTATGATTGAGTTCGAGCTACTAAGCCTTTTTCGTTTAATTTTTGATTCTTTGAATTAAAAGTATTAAACCTTTTTTCATTAAATTTTTCGGCAGCACGTAAAAATCTGTTAATTTCGTGATTTAAAGTGTGAAAGGAAAGAATTTGAGTGTTTGAAGTGCTAGTGAAAATTTTGGAGGTTTAAAGTGCCAGCATTTGTCACCTTTATGGTTTAAAATCCTTTGTGAAGAAATGGTGTTACAAAGGACGCGATGTCGAAGATTGCGGAAGAGATCAAACGGATATTGATGGCGGCGGATGTTAGCACGAACCTGGCGGAGGAGTTGAAGAGCTCGATTCTGAAAACAACCGTCGAAGACGTAGCATATTCTCTAGGAAATTACAGTCGCTGCATGAAGATATTTCTCAAGGCAAGATGAAATCAATTCTTTCATTTGTTTCAAGTTGATACTGTGATAAAGCAATCGGGACTTTCTGCATGCAGGCTATCTCCGGCGAAGTCTTGAAGTTGTTAGATCAAGGAATGCCTCCCTTCGTCCCGGAAAAATCCAAATCGAGTATCGTCATGTTCGTTGGATTACAAGGTGAGACCCCTTTTTCTTTCCCGTGCCTTATCTAGCATGTTTGGAGTCGCTTTAAATTTACAAACACTCTGGTTAGGTTCTGGAAAAACCACAACTTGTGCCAAATATGCACAATTGCATCAAAAGCAAGGATTTAAAGCGGCCATAATCTGTGCTGATACGATTGATGGTGGTGCTTTCTCTCGAATTAAGGATTTTTTAGTGAAGATTCTGGCGTATTCTGTTTCGGAAGGTTAGAATCTTTGTTTTCTTGTACTCAACATGAGACATTGTAGCATGTTGGTGTGTACATTATCTAGGGCTTAGTGTGATGTTAAAATACTGTGTTGGGATTGGTTCTTTGCAGCTCCACAGAGCACGACGCTGCCAAAGTTGCTTTGGAGGGTATTGAGGCGTCGAGGAAACAGAACTGTGATTTGATTGTCCTCGACACATCTGGATGCGGGAAACAAGATGATGATGGGCATGATTGGTTGTTGCTGTAGCTTTAATTGTTTTGCTGTTGAAAGAAAGCTCTAGACTTTTTTTGCTGTAACTTATTTATTGCTGTAGAGTTTTTTTTCCTAAAATATTTTATTTATTTAATACATATTATAATAAATATTTAGCATTAAATTAGAAAAAATAGATATAGAAAATAAGAGAAGCAAAAAAGGATATTAAGCAAAAAAATAAGGAAAGAAAAGAAAGAGAATTCTCAGAGCACTTAAATTGGTGCTCTGAAAAATTTGATTTCTAAAGCCTAAATATTTCCATATTTAAAATTATTGCTATATTTAAAATTATTGCTCTGAAATTTAAAAATGGAACCAAAGCTTGATTTGTTCAACACTAGTGCTATAGAAAAAAATATAGCTCTGCATAGCACTCAGAGCACTTATTGAGAAACGGTAAGATTTTTCTTCTTTCTGTTTTTACTGTACTTGTTTTCTATTAGTCGCTGGTTTATGTTCGTAAGAGCTGATCTGTTACAGAAACCGGACCTTGTTGTGCTTGTCTGGGATAGCACTGGCAGTAGCCGAGAAGCTTCATATGAGGAAGCTGCGGCGTTCAATGAATATGTTGGTGTAGGCGCTGTGATACTTACCAAGATGGACGGATATGCCATGGGAAATTGTGCTTTAAGAGCGTAAGTGTACAAAACAACTCTTAAGAGAGTAAGATGGACATTATTTTATTTTTCTCTCTGGGGACTGAAAGTTTCTTCCATTTTCATTTCTTAGCGTTGAAGGTACAGATAGTCCTGTGACGTTTATCGGGACATGAACTCGTTTGGATCAGCTTGAAGCATTTAATGCCAAATCTTATGTGAGCTGTCTGTTTGGTAAGCAAAATGGAATTCGTGTAATGTTTATTTGTGAGAATCTGGGGAACTTTTTTATTCTTGTATTGTTCTTACTGTGTATGCGCACAATGTGAACTTTGTTCATTTTAAAACAGGCTCCGATTCCACGTATAACCTACAAGGGCCTGGAATTATAGTACAGCGCTCTCAGAGCGATTTCACCTTTAGAATAATGAATTACCAGCTGCAGAACATACTGGACATGGGTCCCCTCAAGGATGTAAGAATCTCTTGTCAAATAATAGGTTGAACAGCACGAGTAGTTTGAGATAATGTAAGGACGTTATTTGTTGGGTTGTAGATTCTGCTATTGGAGCCTGTAGTACTTGCCGAACTGATGGCTAAAGGGACTGAGAAAGAAGGCCTGATCAAGGGGTACTTGTCGTTAATCAACTCTATGACCTCCAAAGGTGAGAACTAGTCTTTTACATGAGAGATGTTATGAGGAGATGTTTTTTAATGCTAAAAAGTGATTGTTTGTGCAGAACTGGACAGCTCAGTGTCTGAGCTCTTTTTTTCAGAGTCAAGGAAGACTAGATATGATTAAGCATTGGCGCAGGGAGAGAGCCAGCAGTAGTTGAAGATTTGTTTACTGTGCGTCAAACGCTTTCAGAAGCTGTGGAAGTCAATCTTGAAGCTGAAGGTTCAAGAGCATGGAGAAGAAATAATTCTCTCAAGACGTGTGGGCATGGAGGAGATGCTCTCTCCTGGCTCTCTCCCTGCGCCAATGTTTAATCTAGTCTTCCTTGACTCTGAAAAAAAGAGCTAGGACACAGAGCTGTCCAGTTCTGCACAAACAAGCTCTCTCGCTCCATTACATCGCACCTCACTTTCTTTAACGCCACTATCTTCCCTGTCAACAAGTCTTTCGCCTTGTACACATTGCTGCTATCAATGTCGGTGTTACTTAAGTTATTGGGCCTGATTAAATCGGCCCATTAGTTACTTTAACAAGATCTGTTATGTTTCCTTTGAGTACCGTACCATCATCGTCGTCTCACGAAAGATGGAATCTTTGAAGTTGTTGTCTTTACTACGAGAATGCACCAATGCCAAGTCTCTACGACAAGCCAAACTTGTTCATCAGAGAATACTCGCGGTTGGGTTGCGGAGCGACGTCGTGTTCTGTAAAAGTCTCATCAATGTCTACTTCGCTTGCAAGGATCATTGCTCGGCGAGACTCGTTTTCGACAACGTCGACGTCCAATCGGATGTCTACATCTGGAACTCCCTCGTCTCTGGTTACGCAAAGAGCTCCATGTTCCATGAAGCTCTTGATGTTTTCAGGAAATTGCTTAATTGCCCGATATGCGTCTCTGATTCTTACACATACCCAAATGTGATTAAGGCCTGTGGTGCGCTGGGTAGAGAGTTTCATGGTAAAATGGTTCATACTCTTCTGGTGAAGAGTGGGCATGTTTGTGATGTGGTCGTGGCGAGCTCTTTGGTCAGCATGTACGCAAAGTTCAACTTGTTTGAAAATGCAGTGAAAGTGTTCGACGAAATGACTGACAGAGATGTTGCGTCTTGGAACACGGTGATTTCGTGTTTTTATCAAAGCGGGAACGCGGAGAAGGCTCTGGAGTTATTCGGAAAAATGGAAAGCTCTGGCTTTGAACCAAATTCAGTGTCACTGACGGTAGCGATATCAGCTTGCTCGAGGCTCTTGTGTTTGGAGAGAGGGAAGGAGATACATAGAATATATGCGAAGAAAGGGTTCGATTCAGATGAGTATGTGAACTCTGCTCTTGTAGATATGTATGGGAAATGTGAATGCTTGGAGATGGCTAGAGAGGTTTTTCAAAACATGCCTAGAAAGAGTTTGGTTGCTTGGAATTCTATGATCAAAGGTTATGTCGCTAAAGGAGATAGTAAGTCATGCGTTGAGCTTCTGAATAGAATGATCATAGAAGGAACTCGGCCGAGTCAGACAACCTTGACCAGCATTCTGATGGCTTGCTCTCGGTCATCGAATCTCCAACATGGAAAATTCGTACATGGTTACGTGATTAGGAGCGTTGTAGATGCAGATATCTTTATGAACTGTTCCCTGATTGATCTCTACTTCAAATGCGGTGAAGTAAAGTTGGCTGAAACCGTGTTTTTAATGGCACAGAGGTCTGTTGTTGAGTCATGGAATGTTATGATCTCTGGTTACGTCAGCGTAGGTAATTGGTTTAAGGCTGTTGAAGTTTATGACCAAATGGTGAGTGCTGGAGTGAAGCCAGACGTAGTAACTTTCACGAGTGTTTTACCTGCTTGTTCGCAACTATCTGCGTTAGAAAAAGGCAAGCGGATTCATTTGTCGATTAGTGAGAGCAGGCTCGAAACAGACGAGTTGTTGATGGGTGCACTTCTTGACATGTATTCTAAATGCGGTGATGTAACAAAGGCTTCTGAGATTTTTAAAAGTATGACAAAGAAGGATGTTGTGTCCTGGACAGTAATGATCTCTGCGTATGGATCTCATGGTCAACCCAGAGAAGCGCTTTACCATTTTGATGAAATGCAGAAGTTTGGTGTGAAACCTGATGGGGTTACTTTTCTTGCTGTATTGTCAGCTTGTGGTCATGCTGGTTTTATTGATGAAGGCGCCAAGTGTTTCAATCAAATGAGATCCAAGTACGGAATCAAGCCTAGTATTGAACACTACTCGTGCTTGATTGACATTCTTGGTCGAGCAGGTCGGTTGCTTGAAGCTTATGACATTATTCAACAAAAACCAGAGACAAGAGACGATGCAGAGCTTCTCAGAACTCTCTTCTCTTCATGTTGCTTGCACCAGGATTATTCATTGGGAGATAGAATCGCAAGATTGCTTATGGAGAAACATCCAGATGATGCATCAACCTACACTGTCTTGTTCAATTTTTATGCTTCTGGTGAGTCATGGGATGCAGCAAGGCGAGTCAGATTGAAGATTGAAGAAATGGGACTAAGGAAGAAACCTGGCTGCAGCTGGATTGAGATTAATGAACAAGTGTGCCCATTCTTTGCTGAGGACAGGTGTCATCCACATGGTGAGAACGTTTATGACTGTCTTGCCCTTTTAAGTGGTCACATGGAAGCTGGTCATGTAGAATCAGTGTTGATGTTGAGTTAAGACTAGTAGAAGGATTTTATGGTTAGATCTTGGTAATTAGTGTTGAATTAGTGTTGGTAATTAGTGATAAATTCGTTTTGTAGAAAGAAATGCAAATTTCCGGGAAAATAACTAAGACCATGCATATCACCTTACAAAACGATGGAACAGTTCTTCTATGGTTTTCTTTCTTAACAAATATGCAAAAGAAAAACAAACCTTTTTCTGTGGTTTTCTTTTCTGAAGTGTGCATTTAGGATAAAATAAAGTTTCAGAGGTCAGCAAATATGAAAAATGTGAGAAAAATAAAACAACGCGCCCCTCCCCCACTCTTACATCAAATGCAAAAGTAAAACTATTAAAATTTCAAAATACAAATATGTTAATTCATGTATTAAAATATATTTATATATTGCCCATAAGTTATGAACGCTTCGCTACCTAAAAATAGCAAACCTATCTTTTCCCAAATTCCCAAATCAAATTTCTTTTGTAAAATTTCATAGAATGATGAGGCTGATATTTCTCGAAATGTGCGGAGGAGATGAAGAATCTTCGAAAGACGGTCAATGACGAGAATGTAATATTCTTTTTTTTTTTTTAAACAAAAAAATCCATTGTTTATTAAATTTTCTTAACTCTTTTTAATCCTAATTTTTAAGAATTGATAAGAGATTTCGTGGTTTACGCCAGATCAAAGACCGACTTAGGGTCTGACTGGTTTAAATGTTGCGGTTGCGGTTGCGGGAGTTTGCAGAAGTAAGAATTTGCAGCGTAATTAAGCTGTTTGTACGACTGATATAACGATTGAGAACGGATGCGTTTGCGGAATATTTTTGACTGGTTAACCAGATGATGAAATAGCGGTTAAACAATAAATTAACAGTATAAACACATTTTATAACTATAAAACATCAAAACTATATTATATTGAACAATTATAAATTTATAG
>OVBC01003301.1:0-11850 GCA_900406465.1 Noccaea caerulescens | reverse complement strand
ATGGAACCTACCCAAACCCGAACCGATAACCTTAAGTCGCAGCCCTAGTACCAATCTGTTAAATAAAATATTTTCTCTATTATAATTATTTATATTTGCATAGAAGACGAAGTCCAGTCCATATAATAAGAAAATGATTGCATTTGTGTTTAGTATTATTTTAGTAGCCATTTTTGTATAGCGAAATTGTTATCGACGTGACAAATTTAGCACGTCAAGCCGTTATTAGACCTAATGTTACGTATGATTGGTATTTCCCTACTATTTGGTAAATCTCATATCATAAAGAGGTTATCATTTTGACTGTTACCAATAGAAAAAAAAAAAGTGTAACAACTTGCACTATCGAAAGCGACACCTTTTTTAACAAGCTCTCTTACAATTTTTTTCACTATTCCGATATTACTCTTCCCGTTTAAATCTCTTATCATTTTTGTGTCACTAATCAGATTTATCATCATTTATTTACTACAATGTAAGGAGTAAAGTTTTTATTGGGATCTAGAGACTATAGAATGCAGCATTAGGGATAGGTCATTAAAATATATATAGAGCCGGGCTATGTTAGTAAGTAAAATTAAATTTCTTGTTTCCACCAAAACAAGATATGTTAATAAATACCACCCTTTTATTTTCGATAGCCAAACATGCCATCCCCGTGACGCCTTAAAGTTAAAAGCTCAAAAAAAATTTAATATAAATTCGCCGGTGGGGTTACGTTCTGTTACTACGTGATTTTTTTCCGAATGTACGTTTATATCCCTGTCTTATCCTCGAACATTTTGTTACCCGCATGGGTAGTTTCGGAACCAACGAAAATGACAGCTAGGCGTTAAGTGACAGTGGGCGGGAAAATGGATTCGGAACAAAAGTGGCTTTTTCGTGTACGGTGGAGTTTACTTAGTTATAGTGCGCTACTGAGATTGTGGGGATCTGAGGGATGATAGATAGACACGTGGATGGATATCTTTGTCTTGCTTGATGTTGACTAATTTGACTTGGCAAGTTACGGGTGTACGATTGTCGAACTACGTGGACTTGTAACCCAGATCTTGTGTCTACCATTCTCTTTGCATAGGTGTTATCGAACATGCGAAACGACCTCGTAGCTATTCGAATTTTGGGAGGACTGATCCATAATCCTTTAATTTTTGTAAAACATTCGATCAGTAGTTGGTAAAGATGTAAAGTCATATTAAAATTTATGAAATTATATATTATGTTATGTGTTTGTTGGTTTGAAGACTTGAAGTGTGAAACTACACAATTCGGTACGGTGGTGGTTGTGTTTTATAAAAAAGTGTCAACCACAGGCTAGCTTTGAGTCTTGAGAGCCAACTCATAACCAAAATTTTAAATTAAATCTAAATCAACGTTTTTTTGTTACAGAGCAGGCCTAATTAATAGGCAGGACTCGAACGGATCGAAATGAATTAGTCCACAAAAGCATCATGAACTACAATTTCTAAACTCGAATCTTACATAAGAGATATTTTATACCCAAACCCCACTGATAAAAGTTAGGTAGGTTGAATCCGATCTTTATAAATGTCACACAATATGAAAAAGAGTGCTCTATAAGTCTATATATATATATATATATCTCAACTATTAGTGGCTTTGTGCTGTTGCCAACCACTGGGTTGATTTTTGAGTTTCATTTTTGTAAATTATACACATCGATGGTGACCAAAGTTTTAATCCATGCACGTTCCCTTTAACAAAAGATACACTTAAACGAAGAATTTGTTTAGCCAAATGATAGTGAAACTCCTAATTATTCTCATCACTATAAATTATGGTCGTTCGTACTAATAGTACATGGTAGTTCTGCAAATATGCCAAAAATAAAGTGACGTAAATATACATGCAACTCATAATGCAAGAAAAACTAACAAAAAATATCAATCCGTAAAGATAGCAAAACAATAAAACTCTAAGAATTATAACAAAAGAATACAGACATATTATTGTATAAATTAAAGTCCCCAAAGTAAGCAATTCATATGGAGAGAAGGAAAAGCACATTCTTGGCATAAAGAAGCTCCATGCTATTAGAATCATAGTGTCGACCAAACATGCTGCCTGCAAACTCACGTGCCTACATGACGTAGCACGTGACCTATACAAAGAGGCTATCCTTCATTAAAATTTTCTTCATAAGAAAACCTTAAAATCAAACAGAAGACATATTTTTAGTCTTTAAATATACTTGTTAGTGAATAAACAGGTATTATAAAGTTGTTTGTTGAACTTTTTGTGAATGTCAGGTTGCTTGATACTTGAAAGCAGTTTAGTCAGATTATTAAGAAAGACTACAAAATAGATAATAATTTACATTTTAATTATCAAGTCAAGATCCTCTCTATAATGCTTCTCACAAATGACAAAAACGAAAGGCCAACGTACCAAAGTCATTATTTAGCTCATACTGTATATGTTTGTATGGTGGAATCTTTTTTTTTTTTCTTTTCTTTTGACCCTTTTTATCCATACTCCCTTGTATGATTTATTTGTATAAAAATATGAATTTTGGTAAGAATAACACTGTTTGGGACGAAGTTTCAGATTTTGTGAATGATTGATTTGAAGTGGGATAACTTTTCAAAAGGAATCCGAATTTGCTTATGAATTCTTAGATCAATGGTTTGAATAATGACTTCTGGAAAGCAAACAAGACTGCGTTTGTAAGAGTTTAGGAGAAGTGGAGAACGAATGTGTTGTTAATTTCTCAAAAATGTAATTAGTGGCAAGAAATATACACGTATTGTTTCATGATTTGTTTTACTTAATACCCGAAAATACTCCCTAAAATTACTAAATCAGTATTTTTTGTGTCCATTCTTCTTAGTTCTTACATTTATGTGAATTGTATTTGATTTTTTAATTTTGGGCTGGCCATAGACTTTTGATCTTAAAAATAACGAGCGTTGGTAAAAACGTTACTATTTGGTTGTCCATTCTTCTTAGATTTATGTCAATTGTAATTGATTTTTGGGCTGACCTGGACTTTGCAAGTCTCTCTTCTTTTTCTCTTTAAGTACACAAAAGTTGGTACGTATATCTTTTGACTTATGTACTCATGAATCAAAGTGAATTTCAACTTTTTCTTTTTTCATATCAATATATTAATGCCCGTTTAATAAAGTGGAGCCACGCCGATATGTATATTTGTTAAGACTTTCTTTATATCTACTGTCCGGCTCCTTGAAAATATAACAAAACATCTTACAAAGAGGAATGTCCATTTGAGCTTTTTAGATGATAATATATGTTTTCTAATAGCTAGTGTCTGAAGCTGAGAATAGTATGCGTATACAACCACATTTGAATCTTAAATAAAAAATACTTTCACTCATAATCGAATAAGTGAAAGTTATTATTTTTATGGGTCATATATTACATTATTCATGGTGTTAAGTTACTACTATTTTATCAAGTGGAGATGCAATAACATTTGGTTATGCAGATAAATGGTAGAGATTAGATAAATGATGTGGGCCGGGTCTTAAGTATTTGTTTGTAAGTTGGAGCGGGATTATAAGGAGAATAATATTATGGTAATGAAGTAATATGATAATAGTATTAACTTATTGGTAAGATAAATATGTACATGTCATGTTACATACAAATGTGTTGCGACACCAAACGATAAATCTTTGTTTGTGTTTCACCTTGGACCGGACCCTTACACAGCACACCAAAGTTTATTTGCCTGTCTGTTTTTTATTTTCAACATTTTTTTTAAAAAAATTTGTTCATAAGAAAACAATAGGATAATCCCAAAAACATGTTCAGACGGGTTGCGGTAAGATATATAGAAAGAATTATCATGACTGTCACTTTTGTTTGATAGTCTCATGACTGTTACTTGTAAAAACTATTTATAAAAACTATCAGTTGCTTACACACATTTAGATAAATAAATAATATTGGCATATATAGTTATAAAACACTTTTTTTTTTTTTTGCTAAAAAACAAAACTCAAATATTTGCTAGGTCAAACAATGCTATAATCTCGTAATGATAGACTTGATAGTTTATATTTGCTGTTAGAAGTTCTATATTTTCGTAATGATAGATATTTTATACTGTTCCGTTTTGTTTGTTAATATGCATATATATAATTTTAAAACAAGATTTATAGCTTACGATTCTATCAAACCGAGCGTTTAGTTAAACAAAAACCTGATTTTTCGGTTTTGAAATTTGTCGGTGGGCCTTAATTTGGGCCATTTATGTAATTACTGACATATCAAATATATGGGTCTCAAAATTTCAGTTTGTAGTCTTTGACAAGCATTAACATTAAATATATATCTTTGGTTGTTAAAATGTTTTACTCATTTTCTAAAAAAGGCTATTCATACTCTAATTTTTTTGTCAATTTATATTTTCTATTTATAAAAAAGGAAATTCATACATTGTATACGCATCATTCAGAATAATTCCATTATTTCGTAAATAAAATAGTTATATTATATTGTAGATAATTTATTTATTATAAACTTTAGCGAAAAATGTATGTATTACAAAAACTGAAGATAAGGAATATATTTATTTTGATTTAGGTTTTTTTAGATATTAAAGAACAATAGAATAATAGATATTGATGCTTAAGTAGTGGATATACATTTTAATATAATATTCGAAACAAATATTGGTTTAATTTTGTTTGTTTGTTGATATATATGAGTTCGAAACAAATAAATACGTTCTCCTTCAAACCAGCCTGAAAGAAACAGCTTCTCTTCCGTCTTTTACTCTCAATCTCTCTTCCGTCGTTTCCTAAGCCCTTTTTTGTTCTCTTCTCAGATTCTCTCTTTTGAGATCTTCTCTCTTTTCATCCACACACACCAAAAAAAGAGAGATTTTTGTTTTATTTCCTTCGCTGAAGATAAATAAAATTTTCTCTCTTTATGTGGCTTTTACACATTCTCTTCGATTTTGATATTTTTTTCTTCTTTAGTTAGCCTATTGCGTCTCTGTTTCTTTCAAGAGGTTTCTGCATGTCCTAGTTGATGACACAGCTGACTTCTGGTTTTTTTTTTTTATTGATTGAGTATTGGTATTAATTCCTAGATCATTCGTGTGCTTGATTAGATCATAAAAAAATAATATTGTAGGTCACAAGTCGTTTCCGTAGGGTTTACTTTTTCCAATGGTGGGGTTTGATTTTTCGTTTTTTATTTATTTATTAAACCAAAAATTTCATAGTTGTGATTTTGAAAGAACAGGGGAGGAGAAATTAATATTGATTAGTTTGGTTTAGAATTTAGACTTGTTTCATTCTTTTACGTGCTTTTATTTAAGCTACTAATCAAAATATTTTTTTTTTTTTTAATCTTGCGTGGTTTCATTCAATTGATCACTAGTAATCTAAGGAGAAACTTGATTTTGTGATAATGATGATGATGATGGAAAGGTTGATTTTGAATTAGAATCTTTGAGTCAGAATCTTCGTTTTGTGAAAATTGTGTGGTCTTTTGTCTAGTTAAAGAGTTTGATTTTGAAATTATGGAGAAGAGATCATCAGGAGAAGAAGAAGAAGGTGTTGGGAAGAAAGACAGGATCTTCAGAGCGGATAAGATCGATTTGAAGAGTTTAGACAAACAGCTTGAGAAACATCTGAGTAGGGTTTGGTCGAGGAACATTGAGAGAAATCATAAACCTAAGGAGGAAGAATGGGAGATTGATTTGGCTAAGCTGGAAACAAGGAATGTTATCGCTCGTGGTACTTATGGTACTGTCTACAGAGGCATCTATGATGGACAAGATGTTGCAGGTAACTTCAAAACAAAAACATCAATCTTGACCTTGTGTATTTTATGTTTCCATTAGAGATTTTGACTGTGTTTTGTGGTTGTTTGAATAATGGCAGTGAAGGTACTTGATTGGGAAGATGATGGGAATGGAACAACGGCCAAGAACAAGAACGCGACAAATCGTGCTGTGTTCCGTCAAGAAGTCACTGTTTGGCACAAACTCAACCACCCAAATGTCACAAAGGTTGGTTAAAAATTAGTTAGTTAGTTCAAAAGTGTATGAATCTATATTGAGAAACCTTTGAATGTTTTAACAGTTTGTTGGAGCATCTATGGGAACAACGAATCTGAAAATACCATCAGCTGATTCAGAAAACTCGTTGCCTCAACGTGCTTGTTGCGTGGTTGTGGACTATGTACCTGGTGGAACATTGAAACAGTACTTGATCAGTAATAGGCGAAAGAAACTCGCTTTTAAAGTCGTTATCAAACTCGCTCTTGATCTCTCCCGAGGGTATATCGATTAATATATCTTCTTACACTATTGCTCTTTTTCAAGTTACGTGGCAAACAAACCTTATTGTCTTTTGTTGTTGGCAGGCTAAGCTATTTGCATTCAGAGAAGATTGTGCATCGCGATGTGAAGTCAGAGAATATGCTTTTGGATCATCAGAGGAATTTGAAAATCGCAGATTTTGGAGTAGCGCGAGTGGAAGCTCTAAATCCAAAGGACATGACTGGAGAAACTGGTACTCTTGGATACATGGCTCCTGAGGTAAAAACTTAACCTTTCGCTGTTTTTTCGAAAAAACGAATCGTATTAAAATTAGGTTTTTCTTTGCATAGGTTATCGACGGTAAGCCATACAATAGAAGGTGCGATGTATACAGTTTTGGGATATGTTTATGGGAAATCTACTGCTGTGACATGCCTTATCCTGATCTTAGCTTTGTTGACGTTTCTTCTGCGGTTGTCTTACACGTAAGTTTTGACCTAACAAAACCCTTGTTGTTAGTTTCCTTGTTGCTTACGTAAGGTCGAAATTCTGAAATTTGTTTCAATGGTTTTGTAAAGAATCTGAGACCGGAGATACCAAGATGCTGTCCGACCGCATTGGCGACTATAATGAGGAGATGTTGGGATGGGAATCCGCAGAAACGACCGGAGATGGCGGAAGTGGTGCATATGCTTGAAGAAGTTGATACGACTAAAGGTGGCGGAATGATACCGGAAGATCAGACTTCCGGCGGCTGTTTCTGCTTTGCTCCGGCTCGTGGCCCTTGAATTTCCCCTTTTACCCCCTCTTATTTTTGTTTGATCGTTCTAGTTTTCTTTTTTTTCCTTAACATTGAATGCTGTGTTTCTTCTTCTCCACGTAACGTATTATTTTTTCAATATACAGTATTACTTTTGATCGTTGTGAATATTCCAATTTTAGAAAAAACCAGCCAACGCTTGAGAACAATAATCTTTGACCCATAATATCGACTAAAGAAATTGAACTCTTCATTTCGTGATGCAGCACCATCTCACATTGTGTTACTCATCAGTCATCAAACATGATGTCATATGTGTCGCACATCATGACGCCGATTCCTTTTCTTTTAATTGTGGTTTTAAGACTTTTATATTTTATTTATCATCTTTATTTCCTGTATTTTGGTAGCTAGGTTTAGTCTCTTTACTTAAGTACTATTTTGCTGGTTTGTACTTTAGACTTGAATAACGAGAGATTTTTCTTCAAACCTTGTTCTTGATTCGATTAAACTCGTCCAAAACAGGAAGCAATTCTCAAGAGATTATTAGAATTTCTAGAGATTGAGCTAGGTTTCCCTTGCGCTGCGCCAATTCGTCTCTCTAGGGTTTTAACCTCCGCCATGAAAACACGGCAGCAGAATAACGCCTCCGGGGATAGTCTTACTACCATCATCACCCAGAGCAACACGCGATCTAAGACCTCAGAGAACTCCTCCACAACGCCGATCCCAATTGATGTCCTGATCGAGATATTCTGGATCCTTCCGGTGAAGTCTATAGCGACATGTCGTTGCGTGTCGAAGCTCTGGTACTCCATACTCCGCCGTCCAGATTTCACCGAGCTGTTCTTGAGCAGGTCTTGTTTCTCAAGCCCTAAGCTATTGTTCGCATGCATAAACAACAGAGACGTGTTCTTCTTCACGTCACCTCAGCCTCAAAATCCGGATGAGAACTCGTCTTCTGTAGTCGCCAATTACCATATGAAGTTCTCCTTTAATGCTCCCTATGACATCAGTTATGGTCTCCATGGCCTTTTCTGTCTTTTAAGTAAGCGATTCTCAAAGGGAAAGGAAGAAACAGCGCCGGTGATATGGAACCCTAGCACCGGAGAATCCGTAATCTTGCCTAAAGTGAAGACGAGGAAAGTTACGGTGAAGTGTTTTTTTGGTTATGATCCGGTTGATAAACAATTCAAGATATTGTGCATGACAAAGCGATTATATGGAAATCTCGGCGATGAGGCGTGGGACCAACATCAAGTTCTGACATTAGGAACTGGAGTAAAACGAAAAATGTCATGGAGAATGATAGAGTGTTCCATACCCATTTGCACTGTGCATAATCCGATTTGCATCAATGGTGTTTTGTATTATATATCCATTAAACGGTTTCCAAAGACTTGTGTAATAGTTTGCTTTGATGTTAGATCAGAGAGTTTCAGCTTTTTGAAAGCCAAGGGAGCTCTCAATGGAGCATTGCTTAATGGAGGAACTCTGGTAAACTACAATGGTAAGTTAGGTTGTGTGGTTCAGTCTGGACAGTATGCATTGCGTGTGAGATTTGATGGAACAAGTACAAGTTTCAAGCTGTGGGTTCTTGAAGATGTGGAGAAACAGCAATGGTCTGAGCGTATATACTTACTGCCTGCTTTGTGGAAGAATGTAGTTAGAAATGCTGTGTTAAGCTTTGTTGGAGTGACTCGGACAAATGAGATTGTGTTCTCGTCGTACTATGGAGAATACCCTTTTTATCTTTACTATCTTAATCTCGAGAGGGACACTGTCGTAAGAGTTGATATCCAAGGAATGGATACGTCTAAGTGTTGGGTATATTTAACTTGTCTAAACCATGTAGAGGATGTGAAGCTCTATGGTAAGTGTTTAGGTACTTCATGATAATACTCTGATACAAACAGATCGAGGTGACTGAACAAAGTCAAAACGGCAGTGCTTCATCTCACAAGTGCAAAGCACAAGTTCAGCAGAATTGGGAGATTCAAGGAGATTCGAATGAAGCCCCTGATGGATTCGACAAATCTACAACGGTCGAAAGTTGCAACAGGACAAAATGAAGATGGAGATAAGAAGGAGGTAATAAAAGAGAAAACGCGCAAAGTGGATAATCAGGAGAATACAATCCCTACGCAAAACAGATTTGCTTTATTGTCAATGATAAGGAACAATGTCTGCGTGTGACAAGTGTCCATTAGATTAAAGCGAGGCTCTTTATGATCTTGTTTATAAATAAGGAGTGCTCTACATTATAATCTTTAAGTTGAAATAAAATGAAGAACTTCATTCAACTCACTCTCAAACTCTCTGTTTTATAAAACTTCTCACTTCATAACTTGAGACTTTTGTTTGGCTTTAGCTTTAAGTNTTTAAGTTTTTTTTTTTTTTTTTTTTTTTTTTGTTGCTTTGTACTCTGTTACCGTTTGAAGCAAGCAAACTTGATTTCCTTGTAAGAACTTCTCAATAAATCTGTAAAATTCAATGTTTCCTTGCATCAGAATGTGAAGCAGAGCAGAGGAAAAAAGATTGCGGAAATTCTAGCCACTTACAAATTGCAGATTGACTTTTGCGAAGCTGCTACTTCTCGGTCAGGAAAAGAATCCTCTAACCTTAAGCTTAACCATACGTACGGATCCAAAACCTGTCCTATCTTAAAACATATTTAGACCTCTAGCTGACTAACTAAGTTTTTCTCAGAATGACTGATTTCTTGGCCGGAAAGAAATCGTCATAACGCACTGGTCTTACCTCGAGGCCCTTGAGTTTCCCCTTGTAGCCCCCCTCTTTCTGGTTTTCTTGTTCTTTTTTTTCCTTTAACATTGAATGCTCTGTGTTTCTTCTTGACCAATTAACGTCTTTTAACTATTATTGTTTATTTAAATTTTGGTCGTTGTGAATATCCAAAGTTGAGACAAAAACCGAATTTTGTGTGTGTGTGTGTGTGTCTGTTGGGTAGAAGTCACATTGGTGTTGGCTCGTCTCTCACAGTGGTGTTGTCTCAACTTTGTTTGCTTGTCAATTGTCCATTATTACTTCACAATCTGTTTCTACCGTTGAGGTAAAGTCCCTTCGATTCGCCTCTTGTAAAAGTGGAAGTCTTGTTAATATGTGGCATTTATGGTCAAATTTCAAATTATTTTAATTTAATTAATTAAGCAAAATATCAATAATTTTAAATCTAGATATAAAGAAAACATTTTGAAAATTTCCTTATTTTGTTTTTGAAATAGATACATGTACAACATTACAAATATTCATATCAAATCTATTATAATGTTGTAGTTTACTCTAAGCTTCTTAAACATAATTATAAGGTTGATATATATTATTTTTTAACCGTATTATATTATATATTATTACAAATTTTGAAAATAATTACGAAGACAATTATATAAATCTCGGACTAAGGGCTTCAATAGATTCAATTAGGCCTGGGACTTCGGGTTTTGGGTTTTTGGGTTTAGAGATATAGAAACCGTTCGGGTTTTTTAAAGTTTTGGTTCGGGTTTTTTCGGGTTCGGTTCGAATTTTCTCTGTTTTTTTTGGGTTTCGGATTTTGGATTTTTCGGGTTTGAGATATAAAAACCGTTCAGATTTTTTGGGTCGGGTTCGGGTTTCGGGTAAAAGTCTTAGGACTAGATTCAATCATTCAAGTACTAAAAAGACTCATTATTTATTAAATATAAACCACAGTGATAAAAAATAGAGATAAAAACCCTAAAAATAATGAGTGTACAAATAAGTTTTCTCGGGTAGTGGTGTTGGCTCGGACAGGTTTGGATTTTGTTACAAAGTCATAGTGGTGTTGGCTCGTCTCTCTAGGGTTTTTTTTAACTTTTAACGTACGCCATGAAAACACGGCGGCAGAATAGCGTCTCCGGTGATCGTCTTCCTATCATCACCCGGCGCAATACGCAATCGAAGACCTCAGAGAACTCCTCATCATCGTCGATCGCAGTTGATGTCCTGATCGAGATATTCTCGACGCTTTCGGTGAAGTCTATAGCGACATGTCGTTGCGTATCGAAGCTCTGGTACTCCACACTCCGCCGTACAGATTTCACCGAGTTGTTCTTAAGCAGGTCTTATTCCAGAAGCCCGAAACTATTGTTCGCATGCATAAAAAACGGTGAATTGCTCTTCTTCTCGTCACCTCAACCTCAAAATCCGGATGAGAAGTCGTCTCCTGCAGTCGCCAGTTTCCATGTGAAGTTCTCCTTTAATGTATCCAATGACATGGATGACATCAGTTATGGTGTCCATGGCCTTGTCTGTCTTTTAAGCAACCGAATCTCAAGGGGAAAGAAGGAAATAGCACCGGTGATATGGAACCCTAGCACCGGACAAGTTGTATTCTTACCCAAAGTGAAGACGAGGAGAGGAGCTACGGTGAAGTGCTTGTTAGGTTATGATCCGATTGATAAACAATTCAAGGTATTGTCCATGAAAAAGCGAATAGGCGATGTGTCGTGGGACCGTGTTGAAAAGTAAACTTGATTTTGGATCAAGTTTAATCATGATTTGGGCCAAACTCAATACACTTAGCCCAAGTTCTAGAATTCTCATGAAAATATCAACATCTCCACCTCCTTAACAAGTTCTAGAAAATTATAGAGAGTTTTGGAGAGTAAATATCTAGAGATTACTCTAGATAATTGTAGTACAATAAGCTAGATAGTTAGCTAGAACTTTCTAGATTTAGGATTAAAATATGTGTGATATTTTGTAACATAGAGGCTATAAATACCTCCCTCCCCCTTCTCAACCTGGCTCTGATACCACTTTGTTGGAAGAAAAGATGTGTTTAGGGTGATGA
>OVBC01003300.1:0-11854 GCA_900406465.1 Noccaea caerulescens | reverse complement strand
ATGGTCTAAATGAGATGCTAAAAAGGTAAAAAATAAGGATGCATCACTGTTGTGCCATTAACAGAATATATTCCCACTTCAGTTGCTCAAGCCTTAAAGGATCCACGGTGGTGTAAAGCTATGCAAGAGGAGATTGCGTATTCTTTTGACTTATCTTCTCCTGATGTTGCTTCTAATATTGTAGGTTCTACATGGGTTTTCACAATTAAACGTTTACCTAATGGTGTTGTTGACAGGTTTAAGGTGCGACTTGTGGCTCAAGGTTTTTCCCAACGTCCAGGAATTGATTTCCATGACACTTTCAGCCCTGTCGTGAAGCCTGCAACGATCCGTATTTTTCTCAGTGTTGCGGTCACACGTGACTGGCCTCTTCGTCAGCTTGACGTGAACAATGCATTTTTGCAGGGAAAGCTCGACGAAGAAGTATATATGGCACAACCACCGGGATTTTCATCACCAGATTATCCGACTGCTGTTTGGAAGCTAAATAAGGCGGTTTATGGTCTTAAGCAAGCCCTAGGGCTTGGTACAATGAACTCCGCACATTTCTTCTTCAATACAGCTTCCACAACTTTTCTATGTTGATGACATGGTCATTACGGGCAACAATGTCGACCAACTCAACAAATATTTTGATTCTCTCTCATCTCGTTTTTCTCTTAAAGATTTAGGGGAACTATCTTATTTTCTAGGTATCGAAGTTCAAAGATCTCTCTCCGGACTATTACTCACACAAACTCGTTACATTGCAGATTTGTTACATCGGACTAAGATGACGGATGCTAAACCTGTGCCAACGCCGATGTGTCCCACAACAAAGCTTACTCTCACCAGTGGTGATCCTCTTTCAGATGCTAAGGAGTTTCGTGCAGTCATTGGGAGCTTACAATATCTCTCTTTGACACGGTCTGATATATCCTTTGCCGTCAACAAGTTGTCGCAGTTTATGCATAAACCAACAACGGATCATTGGCTTGCCGCTAAACGTGTTCTTCGCTATCTCGGTGGTACTATGCATCGTGGTCTCTTTCTCTCGACAAAGAATGCGCTCTCCCTTCATGCCTTTACGGATGCTGACTGGGGAGGCAATGGTGATGATTACACGTCCATTGGTGCTTACATTGTCTATATTGGTCGACATTCGGTTGCTTGGTCTTCGAAAAAGCAAAAAGGTGTATTACGATCTTCCACCGAAGCAGAGTATCGCTCCATAGCTTCAACTACTGCCGAAATGTGTTGGGTCTTATCTCTACTCCGAGAGATTGGAATCACGCCTACATCAACATCGGCCATTTACTGTGACAACAAAGGAGCGACTTACCTTAGTGCTAATCCTGTCTTTCATTCACGGATGAAACATCTTGCATTGGACTATCACTTTGTTCGTGAACGAGTTTAAGATGGCACCATTCGAGTTACACATGTGTCATCGGACGATCAACTTGCGGATCTTCTTACCAAACCGGTCACTCGAGCTCACTTCCAAGATATGTGTCGCAAGATCGGACTCACCAAGGGTGTTCCGTCTTGAGGGGGCGTGTGAAGATATTGACCGTATCCCCTTGATTACTCACATTCCCTTCTTGTATATTTGTCATTTACTCTATCATATATACACTTACCTTTTATGTATCCTCTCTAGCCTGTATATAACTAGAGGCTCTTCTATGAATAACACTCAACCTTTTACATACCTTAACAACTTCAATTTTTAATTCAATCAAATTGCCTTTAAATTCGACAAGCGTCGACGGTGTACACATGCCTCTGATACTGAGAAATTTGGAAGATGACTAACGACAAGCAAAACGAGCAAAAGAGTCAAGGGTATTAGATGATGTTTATTAAAGAGCGACATATTGAAGCAAAATGAAGAAGAGTATCGTTGTGCGGCGGACAGGCTAACTTGTGGATCTATGAGAGTGAACCGCTGCCGGCGAAATTAGAGTTTGAGAAAGTGAAGCAATTTGTCGTCGTATGAGAAAGATGGAAAATTGGTAAAAGAAAAAATATTGTAAATGTGAATGCCAATTGTCATGAATGTGAAATAAATGTGTCAAATCACGTTGGAAAAATGCGCAGATTCATTTTTTGTAATTAGAAAGTCAAAAATACTCTTCTATACTATTATTTGTAGAGTTATTTTTGGAGAGTGAAATTGAAATGTCTAAATTACCATTAATGAAATCATTTAATTATAATTTATAATATAATTTACTAAAGTACGTTATAAAACTCACAAAGCTCTAGCAAACTATTTAGCTAGCCGTCAACTGCATCTAATATACTTAATCCCTATAAATATTAGTCAATGTTCTATAGAAAACACTAAATTTCTTCAGCCGCAAGATTTCTATGTGAACCCTAATCACCGATTATTAATAGCTTTTTCTTAAACCTCACACCGATGTTGTTTCTTGAAACAATAGCAATCGGTTTTATGTTTTGATGACTACAGAAACAATGGGAATCAATGGCGCTTTTGTGTTGATTTGGCAAACCGAAACTAAATCATCTTAAGTCGAAGTCATAAATGCAGACGACGCTTACAGGAACGTAGTGCAGACTTTTACTATATATGCTCATAATATATATCACATGCAGCTTATGTTTGATATCTCTTTTTTAGTATTGACATTGTTTTGGTATTTGTGATAAAGTTGTCTTTTGACTTTTACAACAAAAAAGGGGTAATATCACTTTTACAATGGAGAGAATCTTTATGAGAATTCATGTTAAAGGGACTTTAGCATATATTAGTCAAACATATAATCCTGTTGCTGATGTGATTAGCAGGTTTTCAATTTTTAACGAATAATGAAGATATTTTACAAAGATCCATCCTACCATATATAATTGGACCTATCATGAGCAACTCAGCTCAACTCGGTTAATCAAAATGATAAAATCAAAAGAAATAATGACTGGAAGAGGAAAGCAACAAACCTTTCTTACGCTTACCAAATCCTTAACATCTATTATTTCTTGCTTTGTTTGCAGTACTTTTCATCACCAAATGTCAACTCAATAAGAGATCTTTCATACAAACTAGATTATTGCCCGTGCCTAATGCGCGGGTGAGTAATAAACTCTAATGCAATAGTGGATGAATTTAGGTATGTTTAACGTGAATAAAGGGGATGATTTTAGGTATGTTTTCCCTTGATTAGAAATAGAACATAAATTAATTGGCTGTGGTTGATTTTTTTTAAGTTGAACACAGTGGATGATTTTTTGGGTACGTTTAACGTTACGTTTGATAATTCATATGAATAGAGTATTAAACACATCAAGATTTTGAAAATACTCATATAAAAATACATACCAAGTAAGAAATCAGGGTTCAATTTGCCATCGTGAATATCAGCAAATCGGACAGGATGCAAACCAATAACATTAGCTAGTAAATCCATATCCGTTCTTATGGTGGTTGTTTGAGCAAGATAGATTTTATAGACATGGCCGGATGTCCGAAAACGTCCACTCGCAGGGATCACCTGAAAATTTGTGATGATTTTGGTTTCACCTTCCACCAACAAAACATCCATTTTCCTAATGAACTCCTTCTTCGCCGTGCAATGGATTAATTGATTCTGCGGTTAACGAATATTATAATGTTAGTATGTAATGAATTTAAATTCGTATAAATGGAAAAATGGAAAACGACGAAGTACACTGGTTATTACCTTCTCATCGACGACAATCATCTCCATCGTTTCAACACGCGAATACTGTTTCCATTTCTTCAAGATCTTAACACGGATTCTCCATTGGGACTTGAAAGGCTTGACAAAGTAAACATCAACAATGGCCGCCATTGCTATAACTATTTCGGATAACGTTAAGCCTGCGAGTTTTGGGTTTGAAAGTGATGAGAATGAAACATTCGCAATGATCTCTTTATATAGGGCAATGAGAATTTGTATCTATGTTTAGGTCTAGCCACCCACGCAATATTATGTCATTAAATGTTTATTCATCGAATTAATTGGAATTTAACTATCATATACGCAAAAAAAGGAATGGTGTGTTTTCTTGCGGAAGAAGGGTTTGCACAATTTAGGAAATCAACTTTAGCGACCATAATTCTCATTCTATTATGGTAATAAATAATAAATAGTAGTGATAACTTTGGAATATTGGTTGATAGTAAATAATATACTAATATCTTGGTCGAGGATCCATAGAATAAGTTTCCTAAGAATAAGCTTCCGTAGATGATGAAGAAGAATATTGCGTAGACTGAAAATCGAATCAGTGGTTAATATTTATGAGCTGAAATTTCGTGAACTTGGCATGGTATGTATCAATACTTAAAGGAAGGCCCACTACATTTTCGTTTAAACAAAGCAAGATATTTTTAAAGAAGGCCCAATGTTATTATTAGTTAAAAAAGTAAATTATGGAAGGCCCCGACCCTGTCGAAGATCCGCATGTAAATCCGGGAGTTTAAACAACTGATTTAAATAATTCAAAAATTGCCCAAAAAAAGGAAGAGCAGCCACATCAGCCAAAAGTTTCTCCTTTAATATATTGTAGGATGCAAGAGTCTCTTCCTCATAATACTTTCTGAGTATCATTTTAAAGGTATAATCAGTAAGATAATAACTATAACACAGTTTCAAATTAACACATAAACGTGTGCAGTAACTTTTGCATTCATAAGTGCATCAATCTATTTAGAACTTCTGTTTTTGTTTTTTTCCCCCTCTCTCCAATATCAGCTTTGCTTGAGTGAGCGCCTGACCCGCTTCGCACGAGTCATTTTATTTTTTTGACTCGCTTTGACCCGCCCCATCAAACTTTTGAACATAATTTTTTTGATCTGCATCCGCCCCGCTTAAATTTGTGGATACCCGCGGATAACCCACATATATATAAATAATAAAAATTTATATATATATATTTAACAAAATAAAATGTTAATAAAAAAATATTTTATATGATAAACCATAAATATATAAAAAAAGTTTATGAATTTGAAAGAAATTATTAACTAATTTATAAATATTACTTATAATATTCAAACTTTTGATAAAATTTGTTAGATAAATCTTTATTTTTTAATTTTAAAGTTAAATTTAGAACTTTTTTAAAAAAAATTGTGGTTAACCCGCCAATCTGTGGGATATAATATTTATATCCACATATGCCTCGCATTTTTTAAATACCCGCCCCGCATAATCCGCTTCTTTTTTTTGATAATTTTTTTTTACCTGCATCCATCCGTGGCGGGTCAAACGAGGTGGAACCTGCGGGTTGGGTCACAAATTGACCTAAGTGAGACCAAAAGGGACGAGTTGAAAGCTCTGTTAAATTATTCAAAGGAGTCAAATGTGGACAAAAAGAAAAGATATAAAAACTCATTTTACCTTTTGTTCCACTTGAGATGTTGGTTAGATGCAAATACCTTTTTGATTTCCTCTTACTGTTGAAGTTGGGTGAGATCAAGAGATAATGTATATCAGGTGTTGGTTCTAGCCATTCAAGCGTGATCATTCCAAGAAAACTTTATTACTTAAAAACTCATCTACTATAAAACAAGTTAAAAAATCATCTACTAAAACACAACTCCATTTCACAAAAGTATTTAACTGCAATGTTGCTGTTTTAATTTTATATACTAAAATTTATGAATGTGTACACAAATGTGGGAGAATCACCTAGTTTACTGTAATTTTGGTCTACGTTTATGCGAAGGAAGTGTTCACAGCAAAGATGGAAATTGATCGCATGGGGTTAGTAAACAAAGAGGAGAGGCAAATTTCGTGGATTCCACCGATGGCAGGATGGATAAAGCTGAACTCAGATGGTGCTTCGCACGGTAATCCGGATTTAGCAACGGCTGGTGGGGTGCTACGGGATGGAGATGGAAAATGGTGCGGTGGTTTTGCTTTAAATATTGGGAGATGCACTGCGCCGTTGGCAGAACTATGGGGAGTATACTATGATTTATGCATTGCTTGGGAGAAGGGGATCACAAGGCTAGAAATTGAGGTGGATTCATCAATGGTTGTTGGTTACACAGGGATCTCGAACACACATCCGCTGTCATTCCTGGTACATTTGTGCCACAGTTTTTTATTGAAGGGCTGGAAAATCCGAGTTACTCAGGTGTATAGGAAGGCTAACCGTCTAGCTGATTTGCATTTGGGTTTGCATTTGTTTGATTTTGTTCCTCCGGACTTATTGTCGGTGTTCCGAGAAGACGAGTGTGGAATCTCGAGACCACGGCAAAGTTCGAATATAATTGGTGCGTTCCAATAATATAATCTGGGAGCTTGCTCCCGGTGATTTACCAAAAAAAAAACTTAGAAAAGTTGAAAGATTTGTAGAAGAAGTTGGTTTTCTCTTTTCAACATAGTTCGGTTCTATTTCGAATTTGTTTTTTTTAAGTCGGTTTATTTTAAATTGAATTGGAGTAATTCGGTTTATGTTGACCCCATCGAATTGGATATTTTATATTTAGGGATATTTTTATATCTCCGTTAAAAAACAAAAATCGAAAGCAAATCTGCAGTTTGCGTCTTTGCCCTACGAAATTCCGGTCACCTTCGTGTTCGAGAAGGATACCGAGAAATCAACGGGAAAGAAGAGAATTAAGCAATGGCGCATAGAATACTGAGAGATCACGACGCTGATGGATGGGAACGCTCTGATTTCCCAATCATCTGCGAGTCTTGTCTCGGTGACAATCCTTACGTTCGAATGGTATTTCTTCGCTTCCTAACTCCTCGAACAAATTTCGATTTTTCCAACTTTAGTTTGTTTTGCTTTCATAAGTAGATGAATCTTCTTCCTTAGGATCTCCTTTCTGTATCCATTTTCGATGCTCGTTTGCTTGTTATTATATGTTTCTGAGTGTTGGAGCTGTTAATTTTTAGTGATTTGGAATTTTAGGGTTTAGTCGATTTCGAGTACAAATAGCCTTTGGTTTAAATCCGAATTCGTGTACTTATAGTTCGAATTTGATATCTGCGGTTGTTTCTCGTCGCTTGCGTCTGCAAATTATGTTAAGATCCCGAATTTGCTTAGAGAGAATCTAAATGATTGCCTATCGATCGATTGAGTACTATATGGCTCGTGTTATGTCGTTCTTGGTGTGGTTCCTGTTTGATTGATGCATTATGGTGGTTTTTTTTTTTTTTTTGTATGCAGACAAAGGCAGATTATGATAAAGAGTGCAAGATCTGTACCCGACCATTCACGGTTTTCAGGTGGCGACCTGGCCGTGATGCAAGATACAAGAAAACCGAAGTTTGTCAGACATGCTGCAAGCTGAAGAATGTGTGCCAAGTCTGTCTCTTGGATCTTGAGTATGGTCTTCCTGTTCAGGTCAGAGACACGGCACTCAACATTAGTACTCATGACTCTATCCCGAAGAGCGATGTGAACAGAGAGTTCTTCGCTGAAGAGCACGATCGAAAGGTACGGTGGATCTCTATCCGAGCTTCAATCTAACTAGATTTGACCATGTTGAAAAGCTCAGTTTTTTAAAAGCTTGTTGATTGAAATGAGTTTGTTTTCTTATGCAGACGCGAGCTGGACTAGATTATGAATCTTCTTTTGGGAAAGTTCGGCCTAACGATACTATTCGTATGCTTCAAAGAACAACGCCGTACTACAAAAGGAATCGAGCACATATTTGTAGTTTCTTCATTAGGGGAGAGTGTACAAGAGGTGCCGAGTGTCCGTACCGGCATGAGATGCCTGAAACTGGAGAGCTATCACAGCAGAACATAAAAGATCGTTACTATGGGTAAGCAAACTACTGTCTTTCATTTTTCTTCTGTTATGTTGAAGTATAATCACTATGAGTTTCCCCAGAACTATATCAGTTTGTGGGCTTATTTGCATGATTTTGGAACTTTCTTCTTATCTTATTCTTCTCGTTTTGCAGTGTGAACGATCCAGTAGCATTGAAGTTACTTGGTAAAGCTGGTGAGATGGGCACTTTGGAATCTCCAGAGGATCAAAGCATCAAAACGCTTTATGTTGGTGGGCTAAACTCTCGAGTCCTTGAGCAAGACCTACGAGATCAATTCTACGCCTATGGAGAAATCGAATCCATCAGAATCTTGGCGGAGAAAGCATGTGCGTTTGTCACGTACACAACCCGAGAAGGAGCAGAGAAAGCCGCAGAAGAGCTCAGCAACAAGCTAGTTGTCAACGGTCAGAGGCTCAAACTCACTTGGGGAAGACCTCAAGTTCCCAGAAACGATCCAGATGGCAGCGGCGGTGTGGCTAACAGTGGATTGCTACCTCGAGCCGTGATATCTCAGCAGCATAATCAACCTCCACCGATGCAGCAGTACTATATGCACCCATCAATGGACCCTCAGAGAATGGGTGCAGTCATTTCGTCCCAAGACGGAGGTTCAAGCAG
The DNA here is from genome assembly GCA_900406465.1 of Noccaea caerulescens. Lineage (NCBI taxonomy): Eukaryota > Viridiplantae > Streptophyta > Magnoliopsida > Brassicales > Brassicaceae > Noccaea > Noccaea caerulescens. The sequence goes on along the minus strand of OVBC01003300.1, from coordinate 3,468 downwards.
CAGTGACAACAGAGGAGGTTCTTCTTTTTCTTACCCGATGCTGCCACCTAGCAACTATCACAACGGCCAATATGTCAACCCATACCCGCAGTATCCTACTTACCACCAAGGCCCACCAGGTCCATCAACTGCTAGTTATATTCCTTCTCCAAGCTCAGTCTCTGCTCCACCACCTGACTCTGTGGCTGGACCACCTTCAGGATCCTCTCAGCAATCGTCTGCTGATGTTACTGGTTCGTCTCAGTAGAAACCGTTTGTCAGTCAAAATGTACTGCGAATATCCGGCTTTATCTGCACTCTGATTTCTTTTGCTTCTGCTGTTTAATTATTTTCGAATTTTCAAGAATTCTTGCTCCAGTAACTTGTTTTGTTGAACTCTTTGATGGAAGTAAGAGAGATAAGAATTGTTATTGCATTTACAATGAAGACGACCTAACAAATCCACAAAAGGTTTTAACTTTATAAACTTATCTACAAAGGTTTAAAGTTTGCACAACCAGAAAGGAGAAAATGAGCTATTCAATCCAACAAAATCAAAGACATAATATAATAGCGAAACGCTTTGAGATCATCATTATAAACTACAATACCAATGAGAAAAATTCTCAGACTCTCAGAGCTTACTAGGTTGTCTGCCAAACAAAGAATGCCGACCTTCTGCTATAATCTCTCCGGTCATCTTGTTCCTCACTACAACGATTGTTCCTTTGTAATTCCCTTTCACTCCCATCACTCTCGATGTTATCTCCAACTCCTCCTGAAAGATTATAAATTTCCATTTCCAAAATCATATTCTCTGTTTTCCCAGTCGCAAGTAAAGATGGGAAGAAGACGAGTTAGACTTACACCGAGCTTAGCTTTTGAAAGGATGGCGATAGACATGTCAACTGAAACATTCATTGAACCTTCTTCATGTACAACTGCTCCACCAACTTCATCAACGAGATTTGCAATCGCTCCATTTGCTAGATTCCCTTCTCTGTCCTGCCATTTTCAAACCTTTTAAGAGATCAAACACCGTCTCATAAACCCAAAAAAAAAATAAAAAAAAATCAAGTCCAAAATACTATAATCTGCACTCAAGGATATATCTTCTTGATTCTGCTCAAGTTTCCAAGAAAACACAAATCAAACCAATTCAGGATCATACTATCACCGATTCTTATCTTCAAACATCACACAAAGATACAAAGATCTTTGAAGACGATACTAATTCCTTTGATCCAATTAAAGCTAATTTGAGCAAATAGGGGTTGAGGAAGACAAACCGTCAGACGAAGAGGAACTTTGAAAGTGCAGGAGATGAAACTCGGGTCGACTCGGTTGACTCGGATTCCTCTGAGGCTGAAATCCTCGTAGAAGCTTTTTCCTCTCAATAATTCCTCCACTCTCGGTGCCTCACCGTCGTCAACGTCTAATTGCAAATACTCTCGAATTTTCTCCATCATTGTTTGTTTCATTTCCTTCCCAATCTGCAGAGCCATCATCACCTCTCAACCTAATCACAAATGTCCCAATTTAATACNCCCCCCCGAAAAAAAAAAAAAAAAAAAAAAAAAAAAAAATTGCGTTTGGCTTCCTCCCGCGTTTGGCTCTCTCTCTTTCCCGCATTTGGCTCTATCTCTCATCCCGAGTTATTTACATTCAGACACACTTTCTCACTTTCAAGTTACAGGAAAAGGCACTTGTGACTTATGAGGGACTTTCAGAATAAGGAATGACTATAATGTCCTTATTCACAATTCACTCACCATTTCAACTTTTTCCACTTTCATTTTTTTACCACCATGGCGATAGTTTCTTCTTCCCTTTGCCTCAAACCTATTCTAGATATGTTACCCTACGTTGTGCATAAGCTCTGCCCACATGCATCTCAGCCGAGAGGACTAGAAAGCTACACTTGGAAATGCATCACATATCCTTACAAAAACCTTCGTGGAGGTGATTGCGGGCCATTGGCTGTCAAGTTTATGGAGATGCATGCGTCAGGAGATCCTGAACCACACATGGCGGGGATAACCGACGCACTTGTTACACAGTTTAGGAAGCAATACACGCTTGACCTCTACAAAGAACTCATCATGCCTCTGTACCTCTGACCTGTCTACTATATACCTTATCTAATATTTAACTTTTTGTTATATAAACAGAAGTGGGTTGTCAACTTTTTTTGTTTTGCAAAAAATGGATATGTTAATTGTTATTTGGAGTGTGATATTAGTATCCATATGTTGGCGTCCATATAGAGATGTATTCTTGTTTAGTTAACTAACAATATGTCCATCGTTAATGGTAGGAGTGGATATACAATATGGATATATTAATTTTTTTGTGGGGTGTGGTAAGTGGATATTAACGATTTGTTGTTTGTAAAATAATGTAAAACGGTTTCCATCCGAAGTGTTAAAAGTGGATATAAAAAATGGATATGTTAAAGGTTATTATTAACGAAGATATGTTTGTTAAGTAATCTTAAACGGTTTCCATCGCAAGTGTAAAAAGTGGATATACAAATATGGATATGTTGCTTGTTTTGTGGGGCATTGAAATTTGTGTGTATGGATTCGTATCCATTAGTTGTCGACCATATGGAGATGTATGTTTTTTTTAAAAAAAAAAAAATGGATATGTTGATTGTTATTTGGAGTGTGATATTAGTATCCATTTGTTGGCGTCCATATAGAGATGTATGGTTGTTTAGTTAACTAACAATACGTCCATCGTTAATGGTAGGAGTGGATATACAATATGGATATGTTAATTTTTTGTGGGGTGTGGTAAGTGGATATTAACGATTTGTTGTTTGTAAAATAATGTAAAACGGTTTCCATCCGAAGTGTTAAAAGTGGATATAAAAAATGGATATGTTAATGGTTATTATTAACGCAGATATGTTTGTTAAGTAATCTTAAACGGTTTCCATCGCAAGTGTAAAAAGTGGATATACAAATATGGATATGTTGTTTGTTTTGTGGGGCATTGAAATTTGTGTGTATGGATTCGTATCCATTAGTTGTCAACCATATGGAGATGTATGTTTTTTTTTGTTAATATTTACGAAGTTTTGGCTGTTTAGTCAATATTCCATATACAACACCTCCTTAATATGGATACCGCTACACACACAAAAATTAACATATCGATATTGTCTATCCACTCCTACCAATAACGATGGACATAATGTTAGTTAACTAAACAACCATACATATCTATATGGACGCCAACAAATGGATACTAATATCGCACTCCAAATAACAATTAAAATATCCACTTTTTTATATCCACTTACAACACTTCGGATGGATACCGTTTTACATTATTTTACAAACAACAATTCGTTAATATCCACTCCATATGGACGCCAACAAATCAACAATTCGTTGATTACGAACGACGAAACTCGAAATTTGTCTTTGCTGAGCTCAAAATCAAATTTCGATACTAATTTGGGTTAAGAATCTGATTCCT
>OVBC01003299.1:0-11864 GCA_900406465.1 Noccaea caerulescens | reverse complement strand
AAACTCGCCTAACGGCTCCTTTGTGGTCCACATGGCCTTCTAGAAGATTTATCCTTTGTTTTGGGCGTGATTCACATGTTGCTTCTCTTCTTGACTCAATTCATGCTTGATTTTATAAAGGCTTATAAAATCTTCATTATGATGTGGAGATGCTTGGCCTTCACTTGAGTTCGGCCTGCTCATCTCTCCACTCTAATATATACAAATTAATTGCCAATCGTTATGGCATTCTCCGATTCTCAGTTGGCAGTTGGCAACAGGATCAATCTTTTATTAATTAAAAAAAAAAATCTCATATCAAGTTAAATAACATCAAGATTGGAAAACCAATGCAGAGCATATAATTAAAGATTACAAAAGACCTCATAAAAACGAAATGATGCAACACAAACTCACCAAGCTGGTCCATTATTTTTGGAGAATGCATGCATGTCAATCCACTGGAAAAAAAGAAAAGAGAGACGAGCCTAAAGCTCACCAAGCTCATTGTTGGGTTTCATTGTTGCTACAACTGCAATAATAGCAAAAGGAAAGGAAAAGGCAGGATAAGAATTTGAGGAAGCAACGAGATATTCTGTTGATTTCATTATTGTTTAACTAACAAAGTATTCTCTGTGATGATGTTATNTTAAAAAAAAAAAAAAAAAAAAAAAGAAGTTTATAATGATGATTATCGTAAAAAGCAGGAGTTTTTAAAAGGCCCAAGGTTTTAGAAACGGAACAAAAACAAAAAACAAAAATTTGAAGGCCCAAGGTTAGGCCAATAGCACAAATCATCAGAACGAGACGAGTGAGTGGTCAGACCGGTATTTGGAACCCGGTTTAAGGCGTTTTGTGAGAACGCTTCCGCCTTGCATCACAGCCTCATGAGCCAAGTACAACTATTCATCTTTCCTCCTCAACTCATCAATGGCTTTGTTCTTCTCTTCGTCCGCCTTCTCCTCCATCGTTTTCTTCTCCAATGCTTCCTTCTCTACCTATGCGTTTCTTCTTCAATCTCTCTCATTTTCTTGTCTTCTTTCTCCTTTCTCTCTGTTTCTATATAGTATGTAATTTCAAATTTCCTCCTCTCCTTCTGACACATAAGCTTCATCCGTGTCGTTGCTGCAAGCTGCGAGAAATTACAAAAAAAAAAAAAAATTATGTGACAGACAAACAGAGGAAAACCAAAAAAATGAAACAGAGGAATAATGATTACCTTAATGTCAGTCCATGATTCTTGGAATGAAAACGGGAAAATAATTTCTTCGAATTTCTTGGCAGGTTATCAAAATTATCCTTTCCATCTTACAGCAACAGCCTCTTGATCAACATGTAACTTATCCTCTAGTATAAAAACCCCTGAATCCATAAGGTGTACAACCTCCCATTATAGTGACTGTGTGGACAGCTTCTGAATGATTCTCTGTACTGACAGGATTTTGGCCAATGGTACGTGCTGAACTTTACTGAAGACTAGTTCTTCAAAGTTTTAAAGAGCCATCAGGTTGCCATAGTGTAAGCTTGACTTCCAATGTTCATGTCATTCTCTAGAGCCCTGCTGCTTGGATTGATTCACAGAAAAACTCGTAACTTCATCCCCAAGCTATTTCACAGGATTGGTTCCTTCTCTTGCATAGAACTATTGTTCCATCCCCAAATCATGTCATTCAACTTTTGTTCCTGAATACAAAATTTAAATACAACACACACATTCTACAATTTTCTAGTGGCTTTTTTCTTCAATCATTCTACAATCCCGACAACTGACACAAAAAACCTTAGACCGGCTAAATTTCCCGTCAGCGCTAAACCATGCTCATCGAACCGATAAAGGATATTGTTATTAATTTTTATCGTAAAAAGCAGGACATTTCAAAGTTTTTTAAAAAGCCCAAAAGGCCCAGTTTTTATAAATTAAATAAAAAAAACCAAAGTTGTAGACCGAAGCCGAATTATTACAAACCTTAGACAAAGATTTTGAAAAGCTCAAAGCCCAAGTTTTAAGAAACAAACCACAAAATTCACCAAAACGGCTTCTCCGGTTTTGTTGAACCACATTTAGCAAGCATGTTTTTTTTCTGCGTTCTCTCTTTCCTTCTTCATTCGCCAATTCTTTTCCCCATCTTTCACCTCTTTGTAGTATAGAGCCTCGATCAAAATGGTTTTTTAAAAATAAAAATCTGGAAAATGGTTTAGTATATATATAAATGTTTTCTATTATTTTTTAGCACATAATGGAACAAATGATCATTGTTTTATAATTTTGTTGATTTCGTTATTGTTTAACTGTTGTAAAATATACTTTAACTATTTGCTTATAATTAATTCTAATGTTATTATTGTAGATTTTGTTTTCTCGTTGTAAATTATTTTTTCTTGCTGTAAATTGCTAGATTAGTTGAAGTCTACGACCAAAGTTTTAATTAATCTTGCTTGAATATGTTACTTGTGAAGTCATAAAGATCTTTAAATAACCATTTTTTTAATGAATGTGCCTTCCGTGTACAAAAAGCTATCAAAATGCATTAGATATAGTGATAATATAAGCATACATCACTAATCACTATGGATTACTAAATAGTACATATTATTTCCAGATATGATTTTGTTGTAAATAGTACAAAAAGCTATCAAAATGCATTAGATATAGTGATAATATAAGCATACATCACTAATCACTATGGATTACTAAATAGTACATATTATTTCTTACATCTTTGAGTGACCGTAAGAACTCTTCATATGCTTTATATTGATCAAAGGCAGCGCAAACACATTAGTTTCTCATGGTGCAAATGTGATTTGATCACCAATCTCTAGTCCATTAGACTTAAAGAAGCCCCTCCAGCATGAACTAATCTTTAATTGAACCGATCAATTTTCTTGGTTCTTGGAATTTGATCTCCAAAGAATCGGTATAGATGTTCTACACCTGTACCGCGTGTATACTTCCGGTTCGTATCCTATATTATATTCGAACATTGTTAATTAAACCGCTGATTTGCTAGAGAGTTCTAGAGCCAAAAGTGCTCATAATTGGTAATAAATTCAGTTCATTGAACAAGGAATGCATATAAGAGAAATAAATGGTTTGAAAATTCATAGCAATCATACGAATATCAAAGATGATTCCAAAACGTAGAAAGCATGCTATTAGAAATTGGCATATATAAACATGGGCTTAATGGTATGGCCCATTAACATAAAAATAAATCATACATAATAGTTTTAAATCCAATCTATGGGCCAACTCTTCTCATAACAAACCCATTATTAAAAACATACAAAAACCAGATTACAATATAAACATTATGAAACAGGATATTTTTTTGTAAAAATATATTACACTCTGATATCGTAATGTTTTTCTGTTTCTTTTTTTTTCAGTTTGTCTGCTTGTTGTTGTTGTAGAATCTGAGAACGAAAGCAACACCGAGAATCAAGAGAGGGATCAGGTATACAATCATCTTGTTTCCAGATTCTTCTTTTGTGGTTTCCGCCGTAGATTCCTTCTCCCACGGCGGAATATACTTCGCCGTCACCGGAACCGTTGACTGGTCAATATCACCGATACAATATTTCTTCATTGTCTCCTTCGCTTCGTTGCTATGCTTCACATCGTCGTAATCAATCGACGCGTCCTTCCCTTCGTATATTTTTATAAAGTCACAAAATTTATTGAACCGATAGAATCCAAAGAAATGACACCAAACCGGATTAAACCAATTCGTTATGGCACGTACCGGTGACGGCGAGGAGAACGTTGTCACCGCCGGGATGTTCGTCCATGAAAGTGCTGATGTCATAGACCTGTGGATTCACTTGTCTTAGAACACATAGTAGACAGCTAAACATAACAGAGCTAGCGTTTGAAATCTTTGATTTTCTTTGTGTGAATGAAAGAAAGAAATAACAAAAGTTAAACAAGAACAGACCTTTCCATGGATGAGAATCCAACAATCGTTCTTGCACTTATGTTTAGCAACATCATGAAACGAAATTAGTTCCGCCATTAATCAACTTCCTGTCGCTCTTGCAGATAAATAATAACCTGAAACAGAGGTCACTTGTTAAGAGTTTCATCAGACTGAAGCAAAAAAAAAAAAAAAACAAGATTGTGAGAGAGATAGAGATTCTACGAGCGCAACTTATCGAGACCGGTCGAGCTATAAGGCCACACGCCTTCTGTTTATATCGTAAGCTGTGAAACTCTTGAATACTGTTATTTCTTATAATTAATAAAATGATTACTGTCGTAATTTCAAGAATTTGAAATTGGACGAAGAATGAAGCAATCTATGTTTGACCAGTTTGTTAATAAACCGTACCGATGATAAGTATTTATTTGATTTATTGATGAAAGTTTAAAAAATGGCACCTACCATAGTGAAACGTGGAGAATATGATGTTTGTAGTTTAATGGTAGCTGAGACGCCTCCAAGTGGTCAGCAGCCTCAGGTTGGTGAGGCTTTTCACGTTTTTTTTAACCAAAAAAGTATAATGTCATTTTTTTCAGAAAGCCTCAAAAGTCACTCTTTCACACAGGCCCAAATAACGCTAAAGAGGGCTTTTCCAATTAAAATGCTAACGTTGCAATATATATCGTATTTTGCTAGGTGAAAAGGAAAGTCTCGAATGTGATTGACAAAATGGAACTCGCAAATCGGAATAATTAAAAGAACTTGACTTAGCAATGGAAATTTCATCATTCAGCGGAAACCTAAAAGGGCAAGTTTTTGCCGTATTGGGTAGGTTAATTTAGTTTATTAATTTCTGATATTTTTTTCTTAAAAAAAAAACAAAACTGACCAAGCTAGGATAACGGAATAGTGGGCAGAGATTCACAATTTAACGATTCTATTTACACAGCAACTTTCAGGACGATGCATTGCTATTGCTACGTCCAAATAAAAAACATACATATGACAGTTTAATATATTAAAATATGCATAAAACAGAAAAATAAAACAGGAACACACAATAATGGTCTGTAATGAGAAAGCGATACCTTTTAACAACAACAGAAAAAGATAAGAAAGCAATATATCTTAAACAATCATTAACGATACCAACACATTCTGACATAACAATAAAAAGTCACATATAATATCGAAAGCAACACATCCAATCATTGCTCAGGTAGACTTCTAGGCCACGCAATCTGTTCAACAACACAGATGAGCAAAGAGATCGAGATAATCAAATCAAACATTTAACCAAAAAAACAAATAAAATAAGTATATAAGTAATTAAGAAAGACGAACCTTGAATGTTAAGATGATAAAATGACTCGAGAAATTCACATTTCCGGGTTGGCTTGAATGGAACATCCTTTTTGAAAGCATTAGTCGCATCGATATCTGGATGGATCTTCTTCTTTAGCATCCTCTTTATCATCTACAACCATTTATGAATGAAGCTATACTTGTTGTCCACACCAATTAAATGCATATTTACTCGCATAAAAGTAATAAGTATATACTTCTGAAGCAGCAAAGTTGCAGTTATAATAATTAACAGGCACGCAACATTATCTAGAGCTTGATGTAATTAACGCCATCTCGCTGGAATATTTGAGGCATTGGGGCACATGTAACATGTTCGGTATATCATCAGCAATGTTTCACAATATTAAAATTAAAATAAAATTTTTTTACCTGATGCACTTTCTTGATTGGACGCGGCTCTTCTTCTTTGTCTTTGGACTTTGACATGACCATCTTCTTCTTTGTAAACGAGAACTTACTATTCAGCTTTGACCCTTTTCGTTTATGATATTTAGCCTCCTGATCATCAAGATTAGGGTTCTTTGGTTTCTTCTTGCCATGCCACTTGTCATCGTCTTCGTCACGGTCTTCCATGAAAAGCTCGGCTAGTGTTGTCCTCTTCTTCTGCGGCTCTAGCTCGGCCTCCACCTCGGCCGCGATAACCGGCCTTTCAACGACTTTGATTGAATCAAAGTAATCAGTGTCTAATACCTATTTAGATTGCCATCTCAAGGAAATCAAGCCTCAGAATAAATAATTGTAGTTTGTGTTTTGACATTTGCATTTACATTTAACAAATGGAGTTTATGTTTAATTCTTTGAAGTTGTGGATCTATTCGAAAGAAATATGTTGTCATATTATTGAGATAGAACACATATAGAAATTATTCATTTACGTACCCCTAAATCAAGATGATGATCATATGACTTATTTTCAATGGAGATAAGAGGATCCAACTCTTGGTCGACGTTCTTGATGATGCTACTACCATCGACTACGACATAGTCGAGACCCACACTCTCGCATTCATCATCATCTACTTCGTCTTCTTCTTCTTCTTGAAATTTTAAAGTGTCGAAACCGAATGTGCCGATGGTGAGAACTCCATCGAACCAGTTATCAAGAGCATCCACTAACCCAACCTGATCCAATATAGCTCTCGTGTTCTTCTCTATCTCACTTGTTCCGTCACATCTCTTCTTCTTCTCGTTTTTCGTCACAACATCTATTTCTTTCAACATGTGAAAATATACACTTATATCTAAATATAGCTTGGAGACAAAATTTATGCTCGTTGTAACGAGTACATGTTTCATATAAGACTAAATATTAAACAAGGCAGATAATACTAAGTATTAAACAGGGAACCACATGATCTTGTAAAACGAAGCAACCCTAATTCTAATAAACAAATAAAGAAAAAACTAATTTTAAAATAAATTAAAAAGGAATAAGCTAACCTTTGGGGACATTTTGGTGCAGCTTTTTCTGCACCCAGTTAAAGATCTTCGGGAAAATCCAGAAAAAAAAAAGAATGATTTTTATATAACTCCGAGCTAGAATAAATATAGAGCAAAAAAAATGAATACAAGTAAAAGGAATAACTACAAAATTACATACCCTCATAGTTTATATTTCTTCTTATCAGCAGAAAGAGTGAAGGTCTCAACACAAGTCTCTCTCGAGCAAAAGAATTTATTAGACATAATATATCGAAAGAGGAGTGCCTCAGCTTCTGACACGTGTCGACAATGAGAGTTGGGTTAGATGGGTCTGACGTTTAGGAGCAAAACCAATCCGTAGGTGCCATATGTCAGTGATGTTGTGCTTATCTGGTCGTCAACGTCACAGTCGTACAGTACTCATTCCCACCTTCCTCGATTATTAAGAAATTACCTTTTGACCCGAATACTTATATTATATCAAAGTTTTGACCAAATAATTTAATCATTTTCAGTTTTGCCTCCCATGGTCTTTCCATGGTTCATTTTTTTGTAATATTGTTGGTAGACTTCTGTTGCTGTCAATGCTTTTATCATTTGATTTGACACTGAAGGGAAAATTCGTTGCACAAAAGCGATAGATTTGGTATCAATCAATTTTAAATTCCACTTTTTAAATAATTCAAAAGCTTTGGATTCCTCCAAGAAGGTCCAAATATAGTCGAAGCAATGCAGTCGCTAATGTGTAAGTGTCGCAGATCGTTACTTCACGATCAACAACAATAGTGATCAAATTTTTAAGAGTGATCGATAATCCCCAAATTTTTAAAAGGTAACTTAAACAATCTCAATTTCATCCACGCTCACCACATTTTAAAACATTTAGTTTAGCAAAAAATGTTAATTTAATCAACTTGTCGTTTCTCTTGAGTTTAGGACCGTCTCAAATTATTTGTAGGTTTTGTTCTGTATTTTTGTTAGGATATTTTTAATGTGGTGAAAAAGCTTTTCGAAAAATTACAAGCCATAATTATATGCATATTAGAACATTTCATAAAGAAGTTTTTTTTTAATTAAAATCTTGTTCGATTGCTCCGCTTGAACGTGCTTAAAGACGGCTTTGCTCTTGATAGAAACACTTGCTATATATTTATAATTAATGACAAGCTTGATGTAAATTCGAAGTTAGATTCTAATCGTATAATTTCATCGCCAAGCCGTTACCATTTGTGATGGATTATCCACACAAAGTTTCAATGAATTGATGGTTTTATATCTGTGACCAAACTTCTGCCAAATTCGTCGATGTTTGGTGGATTGATAAAGAAAATAATATGATCATAAGGTCGTCGGATACCTATTAAATCCTCAAAACATAATAGATTATGAAGGCTATGCATGCACATGCAAAGTACCCGATAGATTTCGAAGATCGCAACACAATACCCCACAAACAGTTCACTCTCCTTTCTCTTTGTCACTTGCTTCTTGTTCCTAAACTTTTGTTATCTTTTGCCTAATACTATTATGGCCACTTTGTTCAACCACATGTTTTTTTTCGAAAGTATTGCAGTATAGTATTAGAAATGGAGTTAAAATATTCCGGTATAATGTTGTTTTTTTTGTTAGATATTTGATCATGTCGAGTTTTTAAAAAGTTTACAAATATTAAGTTAAAATATCTAAATTTCCAGTTAAATTCTTATATAAATCTCTAGAGATTGCCCTATAATATATATAGATTTTTAGTTAGGTATAAATTTTATTTCTCAACTTGTTAGATTGATTGTAACTTTGCCAGTTGCCAAAAGTCTAAAACAACTAATAATAATTCAAAATGTAGAAGCATATAATATGGATATTGAGGTGAGATGTTTTATATGTGAATGCATTTGTCTTTTCCCTACTCAAAAATAAAATAGAGTGAATAAGTCGGAGATATTTTGTAGGATATGAAGCATGAGCTTTGGGGAATGTCTCATAACGGACACACGAACTAATTAGACATTAGACATTTGAGTAGAAGTAACTGAGTTGATTTGAAGGTCATTTGATTAATTAGTAACAGGTTTAGTTCTCCGCATAACTATGTTGCTTGCTCGCTTGTGAGTTGTGACCATGAATAGAAGTAAATCAATAGTACCTTATAGTATACAATAATTTATACAAAGGCCCAAAATTATAAAAATTGGCCTATTCATTAGACATTGAACGTTCACGATAATATGGGCCTTACTACATAAAGTAAAAAATACGATGAAATAATTTTATGATTATTATTTAGAAATCTCTTTAGTATGTCAGGGACACAGAGAAAACAAAAGGAGCGTTTACAAGTTAAAAAAGAAGACGTTTCAATAAACAAATCAAAGTCTCCATATGAGCGAGAGGGTTTCCAAAAGCTTAGAAAAGAATCAGAAACCATTACCCCACTCAATTTTTCTTTATTTTAATTAAATTGAAATTATTGCAAATTATACCCAAAACCTTTAGCTTTTTTGTTTTGTGTTTTTTATAAAGAGAGAATCCAGGACGAAGCTGAGATAGTTCTTTTTTTGTTTTATCTATCTCAGTTGGTGTATCCGCCATTACCGTAATCTTGGAAGTGGAAACCATTGCCGGAGCCAGGTTTCCGGGAGATTTTAAGATGAACGCCGGGATCGTGATGAGTCGCCGTCGAGTTGTAAACTATAGAGTTGTTTATCATCTGAACGTTACTATTCATAAAAGCTTTCATTGGGAGATTACTATGATTGCCTTTATTAGGGTTCTTTGTCGTTTTCTTCTTCCCTTCTCCTTCGTCACTGCTGCTGCTGCTGCTGCTTTGAAGTCGCCGTCCTTTCTCCCCAGCGCTGTTTAAAACCCTAGAATGTGTTCCTGATCCTCCGGTTTTGTTGCTTGAAGGAGATCGTAGGATCTCCATTACAGCACCTTTGTTTTCACCTGCTATAGTGATGACTCGTGTTCCCATTATGTTCTCAGATTCGGAGAAAGATGGCTGCTGATGAGTCTTCTTGGTGTTGTAGCCTTGATTGTTATGGTTTTGGTTTTGGCTATGGTTATGGTTATAGTTTTGGTTGTGGTGATTTTGTTCGTGGAGTTGGCTTGTTTTTTCGGCGGTTAGAATGTTTTTCTGAGTGGTTTCGCGTTCGGAGTGTAGCTGAGAAGGTGGGAGAGAGTAAGGAGAGAGTACTCTCGGTGATGGTCCTTTTCGAGGACTCTCTGAATCAGATTTTATGGAGTGAGTTGAATGAGCTGGACTCGGTGGTGAAGTTGGTTTCCGCGGTGGTAAGGCTTCTTGAACCTCCTTGGGAGATGGTGGCGGCGTGTATGACGAGCGAGGCGGTGGCGGTGGAGGCGACTTAGCCTTTGGTGGGGTCGGTGGTGACATATGGCGTCTTGGAGGTGAATTATATGGGGACCGCTCCTGAGGAGGTGGAGGTGGAGGAGTTTGCTGACGTGGAGGGGAAGGAGGTTGTTGCTGACGTGGAGGGGAAGGAGGTTGTTGCTGACGTGGAGGTGACGGTTGTTTTGCCGGTGGCCGGACTACGACCGGACGGCGAGGAGTTTGTCGGGGCGGAGGTGGAGGAGGTGGGTCACTTGAACCTTGTGATGTAGGCCTTGCAATGCTAGAGAGACGGAACCATGGACGAACGTTAGACATTTGTATTTTTATATATTGGAAATGTGAGAGAAGTTATTAGTGTGACAAAAACACAATGGAACGATTCAGATATGTAATGGAAACTTATATATATATACAAGTGTGTTGAAGAAAAGAGAAGCACGAGAAACATGAAAAGAAAAAGCAAATGGAGAAGAAAGGTATCAGATCCATGCAATAAGATTTCCAGCTTGCAAAAACCACATTTTACGACTGGTATCAATCGTTAAGTGTCATTTTCAAGCTTTTCCTTTAATTTTTTTTTCACCGTTAATAGATTAATTTAGATTCTAAAATTGTTGCTATGTCTTGAAAAAAAAAAGTTGTGCATCTGCCATCTAGTCACAGACACAAAAGACGACTAAATCAAGCAGAACAAAATCTTTATTTACAATAGTACCTCGAACTACTTGCATGTGTGATTTTTCTAATCCATTGAAAATCGCTCGACCAACAAACTATTGCAAAAACAAGGAGAGTTATAAGTGCTTTTCCACTGGTGTGAGAAATTATTCTCAGATTCTCTCTTTTTTCTTTTTCAATTTGACGACTTTTCTTGTTAGTATATTATATATATGTATTAACCTTTGTATACTTTTCATACGAACGGTCGATATTGTTTCAATTAGGTTGATTTTTTGGCAACTAGCTTTTATTCAAGGATTATAAAAATGCAGAGAAAGGGAAACTTAAGAAACCAACCATCGAATACTGATGAGCAGTAGAAAGTATGTCTGTGCTAAGCATCTTCTTCGGCTTTTCTTTTCTTTTCAAATTCATAAAATTTATATGTAAAATGTATTGATCACTACTCTGAGCCACTAATTCTTTCATTTATCGAATATATATGTGTGAGTGTGTGTGTGTGTGTGTTGTATCACACGAGAGGGTTTAGATTTAACGTCTCCTTTTAAAAATCTTACCGTTGAATCAACAACGTTCGAATGTCTTTTACAATTACCGGTTGGGCGAATCATAATTGGGCCCTTAATAAGGCTTATGAACAGAGACGTGAGTGTCATTGGCTCAGAATTATTAATTTTGAAATCCTGACATCGGTATTTCTATCTAGTGGAGATAAAATGAAAACTGTAAAAGGCCCATTATGTTAAGAGGTCGAATTACTTCAATTAAGAGATACACTTCACCTAGGCAAAAAATTAGTCTCGAGAGCTAAATAAACGACAGATTCTTGTTCAACTTTGAATAGCTCGTGTTATAGACTGTTATCCTTTTTAAAAGGGAGATTTGTGAATATAGGCTCAAACAACTATCCATTTGTCCCAATAGACTTTTTCTGAAAATTACCATTTTTTTACTTCAATACCCTTGTAAAATATGTATAAATATGAAATAAATGTTTTTAAATGCCATTTTTTTAGAAAAAATTCATAACAATGAAAGGAAAAATATGGAGAATGTTATGACATTTTTTTTTTTAAAGATGTCTTAAATATATATTTTTTAAAAAATTTCTACGTTTTTCAAATATTCAAAGTAGAATTCAT
>OVBC01003298.1:0-11870 GCA_900406465.1 Noccaea caerulescens | reverse complement strand
TACGGGAGCCCTTCTCAGAAATCCTAGGTGGGTGGCCTGAGAAGCCCAAAAAGCTATTTTAATGTATTATAGATTTCTTCATCTTCAATCTTCATCTTCATATATTGTTGGGAATGGGAAAGGCGATACCCACGCCACGTGGTCATAACTTTTACAAATATAACTCAATGGGCCTTATGTTTTATGAGCCCAATAAAACCAACCATTGGGGGGTGGGGAATTTTCTATTTTCTAAACGACATCGTTTAAGCTCCGTGTTAACGGTGTTATTAACCCAATTGCATACTCAAACCGTGAAATAATTGTAGAGTTGAAATGCATTTTCCCTTTGTTAAAAATACACATTTCTGATCAACGTTTACCGTCAGTAGTGGCCGACGGGACAGAGACGACGACGTTTTCACCTTGAGATCCAAATTCGGAATCTTGTGATCTCACTCTCTCTCGGGCTCAGCTTCCTCTTCCTCTTCCTCCGCTGCTTCCATATCGTTGTTTCAACACTATTCTCGAATCCCTCGTCTCAAGGTAAACTCCTCCTTCGATTACAATCAATTCGCTTCTTCTACTTCCTTTGTTTTTGCTGATTTGTTCGAATTTCCCTTTTCTTTGTTTATCATGATCGTGACTTAAACTCCTTTCTCATTTGATTCAATTCCTGTAGCGATTTCTCCAATTGTAACGCTTACTAATTGTTTCTACTCTTCCCAGCTCTTGATACCTTCACCTCTACTCTGTCTGACATCAGTGTTGGTTCAAACACACGGCTGCCTTAATGTCCCAAGGCAAGGAACCTGATGCGGCTGCAGAAGAGCAGAGCCATTCGCCACAAGATTCAAAGGAGTTGTCTGACATTAATGATGCGGCCAAGGATAATCTGACAGACAATGGCGCTCACTCCGTCTCCGAGGGTGAGAATCATGATCAGCTACTGCAAATGGTTGCTGAGCTAAGATTAGAAAATGACTTTCTCAGATCCCAATTTGAGGGGTTAAAGGATGAAGTAGAGCAAGTGGAAGGGGGCAGAGCAGACTCAGCTCAAGTGAAACAACTTGAAGAACGGATCGCGTCACTGAGTAGAGAAATTGATGTAGAAAAACAAACTCGAGTTGCAGCTGAGCAAGCACTAGAGCATCTAAGGGAAGCATACTCTGAGGCAGATGCAAAAGCCCAAGAATACTCCACTAACTTCTCCCATGGTCAGCCATATTTTCCATTTGCTCCTACATCTATCTTTCTTTTAATTTTCTCAACTTGTGCTATCCATTTTGTGGTGTAGCTCAACAGAAACTCGAACAGGAAATAAAAGAGCGCGAAGAGAAATATGCCGACCTGGACGCCAAATTCACCAGGCTTCACAAAAGGGCTAAGCAGCGCATTCAAGAAATCCAAAAGGTGATTCTCCATCCCTTACATACTTTCTGTTGAGCCACTTTCTGGCTGCAGTGAGTTTCCAAAACCACCTTCACCTTTCTATCGCTACATTTAGGACATATACCTCGCTACTTTGTGCATAACGGTATATAGTGCCATCTTCAGGAAAAAGATGATCTCGATGCTCGTTTCCGGGAAGTGAGTGAAACAGCTGAACAAGCATCTTCTCAGCACTCATCCATGCAGCAAGAGCTGGAGCGCACTAGGCAACAGGCGAATGAAGCACTTAAGGCAATGGATGCGGAGAGGCAACAACTAAGGAGTGCCAATAACAAGTAAATAACACAATCATAGTTTGTATAGACAGCCTTTCAACTCTCGTTCTGCTCATGCTTTTGATTTGGAACTCTATGAAATGAATGTCATCATCTTTCCCACAGAATTTGAGTACTTGAACTTTCTATCATTTTCCCATACACAGGCTCAGGGATACTATTGAGGAACTACGCGGCTCATTGCAGCCTAAAGAAAATAAGATAGAGACATTGCAACAGTCACTTCTTGATAAGGACCAGGTCTGATCTGTTTCATTTTCTGAAATGTTAGTCTGCAATAAATAGATAGGTAGATCATTTTAGGGTGAGACAAAAGAGTCATAGAGAAAGAGAGAGATAGTGATGGCTGTGTATACTCTGCTTCATAAGCTTACTTGCTTTTATCCTAGGTGCTGGAGGATCTGAAAAAGCAATTACAAGCTGTGGAAGGGAGAAAGCATGCTGCAGTTACTGAGTTGTCAGCCAAACATAAAAAGGTGGTCAGCATCAGCCTAACTGTGTTGCTTCTTATATGCTATGAGCCACGAATGTCTTTTTCATTGCCCACTAATGATATCCACGTTTTCTCTTCTCTCCACCTTCATGACAGAACTTAGAGAGTTTGGAAGCACAGGTTATAGATGCTCTATCTGAGAGGGACAAAGCAGCCGAAATGGTTTCGGCGCTGCAGGTTAGTCCTGTTACTAAATTCTTTAGCTCTCTTATTTGATGATGTGCTAGGGTTTTCAATAAGCAACATAGAATAGTTTGAAATTTCTAATGAATTCTTCACATCAAGTATCTCCGTTTTACACCTCTTTTAGGTACAACTTGCAGAGAAGAAATCTAAAATTGCAGAGATGGAGGCAGCTGCAACTGGCGAAGCAGCAAGGCTAAGGGCTGCTTCAGAAACTCTTAAAGGAGAGCTTGCACGCCTTAAAGCGGAAAATGTAAGTGGAATGTTTCAAAGATGGATTCCTAGGATTATCTGTCGCCATATCTTTCTCCTGTCATATTTCCTTCGTTATTGCTGTCCATTCCTGTATCCTAAGAACTTGTTCACGTACTAGCAGATTTACTAGTAATAATTTAACCAGGGAATGAACATAGGAGCGCGTATAGATAACTGTAATCATGATTTAAGGCATCAGTCTTTTAACCATCAGACAGCATGGTTGGAGTTTCAATTTCTTTTGCCATAGTTTACCTGTTGTAACTCTTGGAAACCATGAAATTTTCTGTTCCAGGAAAAGGAAATAGAGACTTGGGAAGCTTCATGCGATGCCCTTAAATCTAAACTAGAAATCGCTGAAAGCAACTACTTACGTGCTGAGGTCGAAGTGGCTAAAATGAAAAGTAATTTAAGGAGTTAATGAAACTTTGGTACCTTAGTTTAGTTATGTTTTACTTTTTTCAATGAAAACATATACATTTCATTCATATAAATGGTCAGGTCAGCTGGGATCTGAAATGTCCATGCAGACCCAGTTACTAAGCACAAAAGATGCCGAACTCAAAAGTGCAAGAGAAGAGGTGCGTAGTTTTGTTTTGGTTCTTTTGAGAAACATTGTAGCTTGCTATGTATCAGACATTCATTCTTAACGACATAGCCTGGATTATCACGGAATCAAAGAGCCATTTTGAGCTTTAGGGAATGTTCTGCTGAAACTTCTCTTCACGTTAACCAAATTGAGTTTAATGTAACTGTTACAGATAAACCGTCTACAAAGTGAATTTTCTTCTTACAAGATCCGTGCTCACGCGCTTCTGCAAAAGAAGGACTTGGAGCTGGCTGCAGCTAAAGACTCTGAACAGATCAAGTCTCTTGAGGAAGCTCTGAAGGTAAGTTGTATAGAATTTTTAAGATGGTTATCAACGTGCTTACCAGCTAAGAAAGTAAGAATCTTTTTTGGCTGGTCCTAGGAAGCTGAAAAAGAAGTGTACTTGGTATCTGCAGAGAGGGATAAGGCACGACAAGATCTTCAGGGTGCTTTGGCTAGCCTTGAAAAAGAACTTGAGGATAGGTATATATTCACACTGAAACTTTTTCAAGTTTGATTCAGGAGTTTGACTGCTTATTCTCCTCAATTTGCCCGAGAAAATAACTGAGAAACGATGTTCTCAGGGGACTGCTTTCTTGAGTTTTTCCAGACATATATAGGTCGTCTGAGCTGCTTTTTTATTTTTTGGTTTTATATCCATTTCAGAGCTGGAGCACTTAAAGATGCCAGCGAGCAGATAAGGAGTCTTGAATTGAAGCTTGATTCCACTGTTGCTCGCAATCACGCGGAGAAACAAGCGTGGGAAGAAGACCTTCGAGTTTTAGAAGAAACATGGCGACGTAATTTACTGAAATCAAAATTCGGCTTTCTACCCTAGTTCTTTGAAATCGAAATTCTCTTCCTAAAAGATAGTAATCTACAGGAAGATGTGAAGCTTTAACTGCTCAAAATGAAGCCTCCTCTGCAGAAGATATAGAAAAAGAACTAGAAGATGCTAAACTGCGGAATAAACGATTAAAGGTAAATCACATTTTTTATCCTGCTAATTTGTGCTCTGGTTTTACAAGAAAGATTGGCTATGCTTGGTGTTTAACTGACATAGCTGCAGGAGGAGCATGAATCAGTGCGGGAGCTTGCAGATAGACTCATTGAAGAGAAGGATCGAGAGATATCCAGGCTCGTGGACGAGAATAAAAATCTTCGAAAGTCTATGGAACCAAAACCAGTAGTACGTAGATGGTGCTTCTTTTTTTTTTTTTTGGCGTTTTCTCTAGCTCCTCCTTTTTTGGCTCGTAACTTTTGATTTGATTTGCACTTGAATTTTTCACTCTTCATGTGGCATTAAGTGGAACACATCTCAATCTCAGGTTCACCACTATGGGAACAACAATAAAGGTATAATATTCTTTCTGATATCATTTATATTAAATACTAAATAGGGGGCTCCCCAGATGAATGAATGAATCAACTAAGCTATTATTTACTTCAAACGGTGTTTCAGAGTCACAAGAGCAGGATGTATCTAATTTGAGCAATTGTACAGCAGAACACCAGATTCTGGTAGGAGTTCGTAATGTTAGTCCTCTGCTTTTCGGAGCAAGGGCTGATCTTTACTCGTAAAACATAATTTTCAAGTAATGGTATGGGAGAATCATTGAGATCACATGATATTTGTAAATTTCAGATATTGGCAAGGCAACAAGCCCAGAGAGAAGAAGAGTTAGCACAGACACAGCGCCATATTTTAGCTCTTCAGGTATATTATCAGAATCAGTTGCATCTAATTGAAATCTACATCCACGTATGAATTAATTTGGTTTTAATCTAAAACAGGAGGAAATCGAGGAGCTTGAGCGCGAGAACCGTCTTCACAGTCAACAGGTATGTGATTTGATATGAGAGTTAGAGAGGAGACACAGTTGGTTTGGTTTCGGAGTTAAAAGGGGATTGTAGGAAGCGATGCTAAAAACGGAGCTGAGGGAGATGGAAAGAAAACAGAAGAGAGAAGGTGTAGATATGACATACCTAAAGAATGTGATATTAAAGCTGCTAGAAACAGGTAAAATTAAAAGCGTGGAGATTTGATCCCATATAGAGTTAAAAAATATAACATGCATGGGATTGGCTGCAGGTGAAGTGGAGGCTTTACTACCAGTAGTGGGAATGTTGCTTCAGTTCAGTCCCGAGGAGGTTACATGTTTTTCTTTTTTTCTTTCTTTTCTTAATGTAGTTGTTATAAGAGAGAAAAAACCGAAACATGGTGTGATGGAAATGGCAGATCAAGAAGTGTCAGCAAGCGTACCATAGCTCAACAACAACAGAAGCGAGTCCAGGTGCGGCAAGTGAAGGTTCAGGGCCTTCAGGTCTATCCCTCTTGTCAAGATTCTCGTTTTCCTAGTTGGAGACGAGAGCCACCCACATTCTTTCTGGGCCAAGATACTTTGTGTTTTTTCTTTCTTTCTTTCTAAGTCCTTTTTTTCGTTTTGTGTAATCAACCTTAAAAGTCGAGAAAACAGTTTGTAAAGAAAGGAAGCCACACCAATGAATTTTGTTGGGCCCTTAAAACGCTTCGAATTTATACACAAAGACAAAATTGCTGATTCTCAGAATAAATCAATCAATGATATAAAATTCAACGCACGCAAACGAACGTTTTGTCTAGTCAGATGCGCGTTCGACGGAATCAATCTTGAACGGTTCTCACTCTCAGTCTCACTGCCTCAACCTTCGGGCGACGCGACGGGATCATATATCACAACGACGACGGACGCTGATTGATTGGATTGGATTGTTCGTCTCTTGCGATGCACAAATTACACTCTGGCTTGCGTTTATGGGAATTCCCTGATCAGTACGTCATCGAGCCAACCAATGGTTCCGCGGCTTCGTGCTTGGACATTAGTCGTCTTGACGGCTCCATGAAGCTCATTGGTGTGTTTTCCATTTCTTTCTTTTTTTGTGCCTTTCTCTTCTTTCGAGGACATTAATCTTTGCTCTTTCCTGTGTCTGTATTCAGATCAAGTCGCAGAATGCAACTCTTTGCGTGTCCCTAAAATCCGTTCCATTTTCGGTGTGGTTGGGATGCTGAAGCTCCTCGCAGGTTATATACATTTGTCTTCATCTTCATCCCTATCATTCTACACCCGATTCTTTCGACATGATCCCTAAAACATTTCTTTATTGAATTCAGGATCATACTTGGTAGTCGTGACAGAGAGCGAATCGGTTGGGTCGTTTCTGGGCCATCCTATATTCAGAATTAATTCGCTCAAGGTTCTTCCTTGTGATCATTCACTTAAAGACTCGCCTGAAGAACAGGTGCCACACCCTTCTTCTTCCATTCCCCTATTATATATGAGCACGAAGCAACAATGGAGCTCGTCACTGAAATGCTTTTTGCAGAAAAAGATGGAGACTGACTTCTCTAGGCTGCTAAGTGTCGCAGAGAGGACAACTGGTCTCTTCTTCTCATATGAAATTAACTTGACTCTCAGGTCTTTCATTTCCCTCTTCTTCTTTGTGCTACAGCTACACTCAAAGACCAGACATACACTTTCACCTTTGCTTATTTTCTTTTTCATTTTGATAATTTTTCTTCTTCTTCTTGTTTCAGTGCACAACGCTTGCATGATTTGGGTGATGAGTCAAAGTCGCTTCCTCTGTGGAGACAGGTGTCCATACGCACTTTTATGCAATTTATTTATCAAACACTTATTTGTGGATGGACTGCAAATTAACTTTTGCTTCTTCATGGCAGGCCGAGCCTAGATTCCTTTGGAACAATTATATGTTAGAATTGCTTATCGACAATAAGGTTAGTTAGTGAAACTCCTTGACTATCTTTTAACTTCAGTCCTCTGTTTGCACAACAATATCACCTTTTCTTTGTTTTTATTTTTGTAGCTTGATCACTTCTTGCTTCCAGTAATTCAAGGGAATATCCTTTTTTTTTCCTATCACTTATTTTTCTTTTTTACTGGATCATTCATCACTTTAGACATTTCCTTAACCTCTAATCACGTTTCCATAGTTTTCAAACAGCTATTGGAAGAGATGTCGTTGACATTACCCTGATTGCTAGGAGGTGCACTAGAAGAAATGGTATGCAATGTATTTCTCTCTAGGTCATTTTTACCTTTAGTTATCAGGTAGCTCCATACTAAATGTGGGCACAAAACCACAAGATTTAGTTATCTGGCGTAAGGGTACTATGGATCCACCTTGTTCGTGGTAACACGGAAGCGCGATGCTCCGGACCTTAGCGAATCATTTTGAATTCAGATATGATATATCTCTACCCTCAATATACGTTGTGATCTTGTGTCTTTGCCTCTTATTCTCAAGGTACACGCATGTGGCGAAGAGGAGCTGACCCTGATGGTTATGTTGCTAATTTTGTGGAGACTGAGCAAATTGCACGCATGAACGGATACACATCATCATTTGTGCAGGTTAGAGGATCCATGCCTTTCATGTGGGAGCAAATTGTAGATCTGACCTACAAGCCCAAGTTTGAGATTATCCGACCTGAAGAAGCTGTGAGTATGATTTCTGGTTAGTCAGCTTCGCTTTTATTACATCTCTAAAGTAACCTTACCTCCTCTTGCAGGCGGGGATAGCTGAGCGTCACTTTCTGGACCTAAGGAAAAAATATGGATCAGTTTTGGCGGTTGATCTTGTCAATAAGGTGCATATCCTTTTGAATGATTTTGGATATATGAGACTACTCAAGATTAGATACTGCTCATGATCTACTTGAAATTCTTATATCTCAATTGCTTCTTCTGTAATCAGCATGGAGGTGAGGGGCGCTTAAGCGAGAGGTTTGCAGGTGCTATGCAGCACATCACTGCTGATGATGTCAGGTAGCTATCTATCTGTCCCTCTAACATCCTTGCTAATATATATATATATATGCACATGATCCCTGTGTAATTATTAGAGATTTTAACTCACTCAAGGATATGACGCCTGATCCTGTAGATACCTGCACTTTGATTTTCATCGCATCTGTGGGCATATTCACTTTGAGCGCTTAGCAATCCTATATGAGCAGATGGAGGATTTCCTTGAGAAAAACGGGTATTTCTTTGAACATCTTGGAGTTATATGAATTACATAACTTACGTTGTTAAATTACACAGGTATTTTTTGTTGAGTGAAAAGGGTGAGAAAATGAAGGAGCAGCTTGGTATTGTGCGCACAAACTGCATAGATTGTTTAGACCGCACAAATGTCACGCAGGCTAGTACAAAAAATAATTATAACATGTTGCTCGAAGAACATCTGACGCCGTCTCTTTGCTCTTTGCTCTTTGATCTTTGCTCATCCAAGGTTATACTGCGTGACAAATGCAGAGCATGATAGGTCGCAAGATGTTGGAACTTCAACTCAAAAGGATTGGTATTTTTGGCGCCGAAGAAACTATAAGCTCGCATCTAAATTTTGACGAGCGCTATAAAATATGTTAGTAGTTTATTCTCATCTGGTTCTTCAATTCTTAAAGATGGAACTCACATGATATCTGGTGCTTGTGTTTGCCTTCAGTATGGGCTAATCACGGTGATGACATTAGTATTCAGTACTCAGGCACTCCTGCACTTAAAGGAGATTTCGTCAGGTAGGAGTAGTGTATTTGCATATTAATACTTCCACATGCCATGCCATCTAATAATGTTTCTCTCTAACTTGTTTAATTATAGGTATGGTCAAAGGACTGTTCAAGGGGTCCTTAACGATGGCTGGAATGCCCTCGCACGCTACTACCTGAACAACTTTGTCGATGGAACTAAGCAGGTTGTTGGCTCTACCTATATACACTTGGTAACTCAACCTCTACTGAGTACTGACTGTTTCATAATCTTTTGGTTGGGTACAAAGGATGCGATTGATCTTGTGCAAGGACACTATATAGTTGCTGTGAGCCGAGACATGGCTCCTGTAGCTCGAAAGGGAGGTCTTGAGGCTGTAGCCGTAAGCGATCATCAGCCAATATATTATTATCATTATTACAACTAAGGATAGTTTCTGGTCTAATATCATTCAAAATACCTCCTCTCATTCCTCAGAATTTTCCAGTGGCATTGGCGGTGGTTGTGATCAGTTTATGGTTTGCAACAATGTCTGCAAAACGAGGTACGTACGGTTCATCACTGGATATTTGGGTAGGGTGGCATTGACAAAAATGGAGTTTGGGTGCAGGTGGGAGTGATTATAAGTATATGTTTTTCTCGTTGGTGTGGGCGGGCATCAGTGTGGCTGTAGCGGCACTCGTGAGGGCCAATGGCCGTATCTTCTGCAACCGGCCTCGCCTGCACAAGCCCAGTTCTTGAACCCATTAGCTTATTGCCTTTTTGTTTCCTATCGTTACGCTTACATGTCTTTTCTTCAGTTGCTGTGCCGAGTAGCTGAGTGCAAATTGGGTTTTCCAAATGTTGGCTGGATGTATGGATATAAACATGTATTGGGCCTCAACAAGTTATTTTCATGTTTTTTCCCTGTAAAGAGGCCCAATTTGATTATATGACACGAAGTAACATGTACAAGTTACGTTCGGTGTCTCCCAAGTCCTAACCCTGTGTGATTCTTACGTAAAAATGATGCTAATTTTTCTTATAGAAACGAAACAAGTAACTGGAAGCCAAGGTCCTATTTATTCCACATTGGGGTGGGGATGACCTAACAAATACAAAACGAGTCCACAGAGATTATATAATGATACACAGGGAGGGAGAGAGAGTCATTGCCTAGACCTGGACTCAGCCCTTCGAGCCTCTTCACGCCTACTTGGAAACAACTCAACATACCTTGACCCTATCGACATCTTGTCCTTAGACATTGCCCTCCTCGCCTCCTCTGGTGTCTCAAACTCCACATACGCCTCTCCCGTGGCTTTCCCATCAGGTCGACACACGACATGTACCCTCCCTTGTATAACCTTGTACCCGCTGAAAAACTCTATGATTTGAGCCTTGTTCACCGAGTAAGGGAGGCCTCTCATCTTCAGAACCTCCGCGTACTCGAGCTTCTCTTTCTCACTAAATCTCTTGGCTCTTGCCGGAGGTGGAGGGCTGACACGGACGACCTCGTTGTTGTTTTCATAGGCACCCTCCTCGGCAGCCACTGCATTGTAGTAATCCTGTTTATAGCACCGGAAAACTTCCACGTATCTCCTCCCCATATTCTGCCTATCCCTCTGCAGAGCAATCTCTACCTGCATTGGGCCGGCAAACACCACAAACGCCTCCCCAGAGAATTTGCCGTTTTTGGTCACCAGCAAGACATCCACAATGTCGAGGCCGGCAAAGAACTTGAAGATGTCCAAGTCGGAGCAGTTGAAAGGAAGACCCCTGAGGCGAACCACCGGGAAACCGACATATCCGAAAGGTGAAAAGCTGGTAGCTCCGGCGGTGCCAACTGCCAAGTAGGGATTTGAATTTGATTGCATCATTCTCTGTCTCTTTGAGCCCACCTCGTACCCCCCGCTCCCCAACATGGCCCTTCAATTATCAAACAAAAAGAAACCCCAAAAAGATCCCCACAACTCAACCACTGTTAATATAACCATACCTAACCCACTCTTCCCTCTCTCTCTCTCTCTCTCTCTCTTTCTCTCTCTATTCACTAATCAATAATATATGTTCCATGTTCAACACTGAGCACTCAGCACTCAGCACACACACCCATCCATTCTTTGCTCCTTATCTCCACACAAACAACTCAACGAAAAGATTACCAACGATGCAGTCAAAAAGATAACCAAACCCTCTAAATTCGAAATTGACTTACGAGATTCTCAATTATAAACCAAAAATAATAATAATCGATGATTACCAATCAGGCATCAGTTTCTGCAGGAAAATGAATCAAAGAAGAAGAACAAAATGAGAAAGATGGCGGTGAATACATACCCTCTCGATCCGTACATGTCCTGCTCGCCTCTCAATCCTCGATGGTTCGTCGTCGTCGTCGATACAGAAAATTTTTAAGTCCTCGCCATGGAAAAGGGGAAAATAGCCCTGAGTATATTACGGAAGACGGAACCGCAGGCCCATTATTACAGCCCAATTTAGTAGTAAGGCCCATACATTTTCGCGAAACGGGATTGAACCTATTGTGGATTATGCAGGAGGGTGAATAGAGGGATTTGAAACGTAGCAGTTGATTGCAATTTGCAAGGGCACCAATCTGTAAAATTAACACTCACAAAAACGACATTGACAAAATTGATTCTCTATCAAGATTCAGATCCATCAGTGTAAAATTATGTAGCTTTAATTTGAACTTGTTATTTTTTTAACTTTTTGGGAGAGGAACAAAATATTCTCCAGCGGGAAAAATGGCCCTTTTGTTTTATTACCAGTTTATGTACACATATTGTTATTAGGAATACCGAATAAGATACACTCTCTCATACACATAGGCCTGGGCATAAGTACCCGTTACTTGCAGTTACCTGTGCCTTGCCTTGTACCCGCCTCGCAAGTCCAGGTACTTGTTTTGAACAAGTCGGGTAACNCAAGTAAGGGACAAGTATCAAGTAGCATTTTTAAGTTCGATACTTGTCCCGTTCAGACTTGGCCCGTTAAATTAACCACAACATAGTATAATTCCGTAGCCCATTAGACAACCCATACCTATGGTTCAATTTCAATCCAACCCGTTACTAAGTTGGAGAAAGATA
>OVBC01003297.1:0-11872 GCA_900406465.1 Noccaea caerulescens | reverse complement strand
AAAATAACTCATGCCCGCGCAAGACGCGCGGGCCGACCACCTAGTTACAAGAGTATAATTGCTACATTCAAGTTAGTTTTGTAAGGGGTGTTATGGTATAAATGGTTTATATAAGTTTTATTGATTCTAATTTATTGAGATGTTATATGTTTTGTAAAGACTCAAAAGTTATCGAACGTCTCCGAAAATATGGTTACATAATCTGTTTATTATTTATTTAGTTGTCAATAAATTGTGTTTTAGTTCTACAGATGATAATAAAATTCGTTTTAAAGTGTTTTTTTAAAAAAAAACATTCTTCTTATCGGTTACTACTGAACTAAAAGTCTAAAACCATAAAAAAAAATATTTTCACTTCTAAATTCAGTTTACAGTTTCGTTCAAGTAAGTCGTACAAGGAGAAACAACTACCATTGTATTAGCAAAAAATACACGAAGAAACAAAGATACACAGTTGGAGTGAATATGACTGTTGTTGGTGGAATTATTTAATTGTACTGAGAAAGAAATCAACAGTTACAGTTGCAGAGAAAGAGTCAGTAAGCTAGATTTGCTTTCATGCATTAAAATCTCTCTTTCCGCTAAAGCTTTTCCTATTTTCTGACTTCTGTACCCGTTTTTCAATTTTAAAACTTTTTTTTTTAAATCTATTAGTGAGTTAGTGAGAGAATCCATTTTTTTGAGAAAAACAAGAAGTTATAGGCAAAAAAAAAAAAGAATACTACTAATTAATATTTAAATGAAAACCCATAACTTTATACTTATATGAGTAACTCCCCGTGTATTCATTTCTATTAATTATGTTAAGATAAAAATAAGAATATTATGAATGCTGATGTGATGGATAAAAAACATTTTTTTTTTTGTTGATGGAAAGAAACACTAAAATACGATACCGTAAGTTAAATCTTGAGTTTTGCTTTGCTTTTTGCTCATTGAAAACAACTTAATAATTTTCTTTTTGACGATTTTTGTATTATTTCTTACTCACAATAAAAGTAACGATATTTATTAGTATAAATGCGGAAGTAGCCTAAACTTTACTCCCTAACTCTCAACTCTTTCTTTAGCTTTGCTGAAGATCAGATTCCCATATCCATCAATCTCCAAAAAGAATCAAGCAAATTCATCACTTTCAAGCCAAGATCATAAATCTCAGAATCATCAGAATTAATGACCCGATCGGGAAACTCGTCGCAGTTTCAGCTTAGCGAGAAATGGAAGCTATCGTCTAAAAAGGAAAGCTTCGGAGGCGACGGAGGCGTGTCGACGTCGAGGCAGAAACATGGGAAATACGGTTTCACGAGGAAGTGTGGGAGATTGGTGAGAGAACAAAGAGCTCGCTTTTACATCATGCGGAGATGCGTCATTATGCTTATTTGCTGGACTGATAATCATAATAATTGCTCCTAAACCAAACATCAAAATCAAAGCCTCTCTCTCTCTTTCTTTCTTCTGATTTCTTGTCTGTGGTTTAATTTCTGGAAGTAGATATATATACAAATGTACATAAAGGATTCTACTTGCTGGTTTCTACTCTTTTAGTTGTAATTTTGTGTTTTGTTTTTGGTCATCAGTTTCAGTGTAGGCACTTAAGAATGTAAAGCATTTAGTATAAGATTCGCCTTTTAGCTCTCTCATATATATCAATTTTATAGTTTATTCTAATTGCTTAAAAGGGATATCAACATATCACAGTTTACGATCAAATCACGTGTTATAAACTTATAACTTAAATGTACTGTTAGAAGAAAAAAAAAAATTCAAATAAGGATTAAATATAACCAAGGTGGCAAAATGGCATATGTCCAAGTGTTGTTTGAGTGAGGAGGCAAGAGGACTTATTATGCGAGATCAAGGTTAAAGAACAAGTAACACAATCTACAATATTCTACACTAATACTGTTCGGGTGGCAAGATGACTTATCATCATTCTAGATTCATTTTCACCATTATGGATATTTGAAATGTCAAGAATGCTCACATTAGTGTGACTAAGATTCGGATTTTGACCTAAATTAAGCTTATCCCGGTTAAAAAAAAAAAGATAGAAATAAAGGCTAAACGTTAAGATTCGGATTTTCTAATATCCTTGAAGTCAAAGGACACTCTTATATGGTTACTTAAAAATGTTTCGAAAAATAGTGACAATAATGGCGTTAGTAACTTGATCGTGCGAAGTATAAAAGATTATCTAAGAGGACAGAAAGCTTACATAAACGTGAAAATAGTTAATTTATATATGCAATGGTTTCTGCATTGTGACAGTGAGAAGACAATACTTAACATCTTACGTCGTCCACGACTTCATGAAATTATAGCTGCCACTTAAAAACAATACGAATAAATATCACAAGCAAGAACAAATATTCAGATTTATAAACCCACTACGTATTCGGTCCCGTAACTTCCATTCCTTTTCATAATTATAATTATAGTTCATAATAGCTCGAATAAATAAGAGTATTCTTGTAGTGCTTAGGCCTAGGGAATTAAATAAACAGAGCTAAGGCTACAAAGATGGAGTATCTTTTTTTAACCAGAAAAAGAAAGAAAAAAGATGGAGTCTCTAGGATAAAGAAAGTCACTACTGCTACTCATTCGAGCTACTGCTGAAGAAGTGATAATATTTTTATAGAACATGTTTCTATATAAGAAGAAATTTCAAAACTATATTTTTTTTTATGTATATTTTCAAAACTACACTTATAAGTTATTTATTTTCAAAACTACACTATTTTCATTGATTAAAATAACTTTAAACCAAAAATCTAAATTTTAAACCCTAAAATCTAATCTTAAACCCTTAAATCTAAACACTAAACCCCAAAATCTAAACCTTAGTTAAGGATTAGTAAACCTAAAGTTAGATGTTAAATTTAGAAAATGTGAAACCATAATTTTGAAAATTGATGTATTTCTTAAAATTTATCATATATAACTTTCATCAACTTATTTACTGATATATAGAACCAATTTCGTTTTTTCCACAAGGTCTTTTTTGATATACCAGTGACTAGTAAATAGTAATACTACATAACTGCAAGACTAATACCAAATAGGCATATTTGTGTGTGTTGGTTCTTCTCTCGATGTTGGATTACTTAAATTGTGTATATATAATGAATGACGGCAAAAAAGTATTACAAAGAAACAAATGAAAATAGTTTGATTGCTGATTAATCAGCCATCCCTACAAATCCAAAAGGGATCTTTGTTAAATGATTATAAAATATTGATTGTTCATTAGCATGCTTGATTTGGATTTTTGCATCCTAGCAACACGCGGACAATATTCCGTTTTGACTTTCACTGTTGTTTTCACTTTGCGGAATCTTTCGTACTTTAGTCTACACGTAATTATTGGGAGTTTACAAACCTACACAATTATGTTTTTCTTCTTTTCTGAAAATAGTGGAAATAGGAGTGAGTTTTAAGCTTTGACAAAAGAAGAGAATGCTCTCTTGGAGAACCATAAGCGATGGGCATTGCATTTCCCCATATGATATTAGCCAATCATTATTGCAGAATGCATATATTGAAGTTGAAGTTACTACAAACTCCATTAAAAAGAGGCAAGTCAACTGAAATTTAACTTCATAAACATTTTTTAAAAAATAAAATAATAATTGTATGCATGTATTGTTACATATTTCATGAGTTCACGTCTCTCGTTCGACTTTGGGTTAATAGACCTCTTGGAAAATCTAAATGGGCCTAATGGGCCACCGAATATGGAATAGCTTCAGAGAAGAACACGTGACGTCAAAGCAGCATCGGATTAGAGAAGAATCGATTCCTGGAAATCGCGAGACTCATCATTTTATACAGTCTATGGCCACCAATCTCAACGGCGATCTCTTTCCGGTTATATCTTCGCCACTTCTCAGTCGCTTCTTCCGTTTTCGTATCGGATCCGATACTACTGATCTTTCCTGGAATCGGGTAAGTTCGATTACCGTGTGCTTCTTTTGTTAAATCTAAGCTAGCTTCTCTGTGTTCTTCGGGTTAGATGATAAGTTCAATTAAATCCATCTCTCGAAATCGATTCACCTCTATAAATTCCAACTTAATTCATGTTTGTATGTATCTGCGGAATTATCCACTTTCTTCAGTTGCTTAATTTTGTTCTACGAAGAATGTTTCAGAGTTTCTAGTAAGAAAAAATTCACACTTTGGAAAATTTACCAACATATATGTATATACTATGATTAGCAGACTGCGCAAGCTGTTAATTTTTGACTTGTTGAAGAGAATGATAAATTCAATCTGAAATGTAACTATTAAGTAATTTTTTTTTGCTTTCTGGTAAAGCAGGTTTCTTTGAAGCCTTGAAGCTATGGGAGATGTGATTGATTTGAGTGGAGATGGTGGCGTCTTGAAACAGATTGTAAGGAGAGCCAAACCTGATGCTATTGCTCCTTCTGATGATCTTCCTGTTGTTGATGGTATGTTGAAACTTAACTTTGCATTCATCAGTTTCTTTGATGTAATTAGCTTGAGGGGCAGAAAATGATATACGTACGTTTGATGAAAGACTGTAACCGTATTTGATTATGTTAGTTCACTATGAGGGAACATTGGCTGAAGACGGAAAGGTCTTTGACACAACACGCGAAGACAATCTGGTTTTCTCCTTTGAGTTGGGATCAGGAAGTGTTATCCGTTCATGGGACATTGCACTTAAAACTATGAAGGTTCTTTGATGTTGACTCTTTCTTGCATTTTTTGCAATATGTACTTTTCCAGTTAGATATATAAACAAGACAAATGATAATTGGCCAATCTTTGATTTTCCAGGTTGGAGAAGTTGCAAAAATCACATGCAAGTCAGAATATGCTTACGGAAGAGCAGGATCTCCTCCCGACATCCCACCTGAGTATGTTTATGTTCCTCACTTAGAGAGCTTTCGGTTTTGAGTGTATGGCACTTCTTGGTTCTTGATATGTTTGGTGACTGCAGTGCAACTTTGATTTTCGAAGTGGAGTTGGTTGCTTGTAGACCAAGGAAAGGTGCGAGTGTTGGAAGTGTTTCTGAGGAGAGAGCTAGGCTAGAGTAAGCACTTTAGTCGTAACTTTTGATATTCTCCTCTCCATAGGCATATATGCATACCCTTTTTTTCCTTATGGTTATGGTTGTGGTTGCAGAGATCTGAAGAAGCAGAGAGAGATCGCTGCGGCTGCTAAAGAGGATGATAAGAAAAAGAGAGAGGAAGCAAAAGCTGCCGCAGCTGCTAGGATCCAAGCTAAGCTAGACGCTAAGAAAGGTCAAGGCAAAGGAAAAGGCAAAGGCAAATCTAAATAAGTCACAAAGGAAGAGACCAAAGTGTGTATCATGTAGACACCATTTCATGAATTAGCTTGAATCTAATCAAAATGTTAAAACTCATTATAAATATTATGTACCATTATATTATCTGTTTGGGTCTAATTCTGCTGATTCAGTTCACACGCATTAGTAACATAACAAGTGTCTAAAGCCAAACTTTCAAACCATCATCACCGACCCATTTGGATATGAATCATTTGATGACCAAATGACTTATATGTTCTTCAGTATTTACAACAGCTAAGCAATACAATGATTTCCTTTTGCAAGAGAATTTATTGTCAACACAAAACGTCGATGAATCAATCACCTAGTTTAAATGGTTAAACAATAGAAGATAATGAAAAATAAAATAATTTGAAAATAGGCACAAGTATTCAGTTGATCCAACATTTCCCGCTAGAAGATTATGTTGGGTTAACCCGACATAATTATAACTAAAAACGAGACATGATAATAAGCATAAGTATTACTTAACAAAACATTTAATTATAAGTCAACAACATAATAACTAAAAACGAAACTTGAAAATAAGCATAAGTATTAGTTAAACCAACATTTTCCGCTAGAAGTAGAACAAACCAAAACCATAAATCCATATGAAATGCCTTCAAGAAAAAGAAGAACACCCCCGTGGCCACATTTGTATGGCTTCTTCTTCTTTTCTTAGTCTTGTTCATGTTGCCTTTGAGATGCTAGTTCTTCCCTCTCTTTTTCAACCCCGTCTCATCTACAACAGTGTTTTAGCATCAAACAGAGTGAGTCTGTCTGCTTTCTATATACCGAAAGTAATTGTACATTCTGAGAAAATCAGATTTCTATCTATTTGTTCAAACTCTCTAATGGTATTAAAAACTTGACTTCTTTCGACGGGCTTTTTGAATCCTAGGACTTGAACTTCGTTGAGTTCTGAAGCATCATCTTCGTTGAGTTGTGAAGCAATACTCATATAGAAACGAAAAGATAAAAGAAAATAATTTGAAAATAAGCATAAGTATTCAAAAGATTATGTTGGTTAACCCAACATTTAATTATAAGTCAACATAATAATAATTCAAAAAAAAACGAGACTTGAAAATAAACATAAAGTATTAGGGAAAAAAAGTTAGTTTGACCTAATTCTTGGTTTTATTACTAGATTAGCTCTTATTTTATTTTTCTTACTAATAATTTGTTTATACCTATTTTACCCTCAAATCATTTGTTAATAAAAAACTTGAATT
Source organism: Noccaea caerulescens (assembly GCA_900406465.1). Classification (NCBI taxonomy): domain Eukaryota; kingdom Viridiplantae; phylum Streptophyta; class Magnoliopsida; order Brassicales; family Brassicaceae; genus Noccaea; species Noccaea caerulescens. The sequence continues at coordinate 5,320 of OVBC01003297.1, read as the reverse complement.
ACAAAAATATCATTTTAATAATTTCGAAAATAAATCAAGAGACTTATTAATTTCGAAGAGACAAAGAAGATGACGAGGATGAAAATGACAGGTTCGATTGGTGTGATGATTCAGACAGAGCATCCTCGGGTGATGAGGACTTTACTCTTTACGGGTTGGCTCCTAGAAGAGAAGAGAATAAGAAAAATTCTCCAAGTATATTCTCCAAATTTATTTGAAAGAAGAAGATAGAATAAACCGGAGGTTAGATCAATCAAACCAGAAATAGAATATGTTAATTGATCGGTTCACATGATCTCTCATAGGCTTGTGGGTGATTGGGTCGGGTTTGGATAGGTATCAATCGGATCCGGGTCTATCGGGTAATTGGTCTCTGTACCCATAGAGTACCAAATTTCGGTTCAGTATCGGGTCGGGTCCATTCAAGTTCGGGTATATTCGGGTTTAAGTATAGAGAACAAATTTTTACCCGATATTTTTTTGTTACGGTTCGGGTTCGGATATTCCGTTTATTTATCATCCGAAAAAATGTAAGATATAATAACAAAATAAAATGACATAAAATCATAAAAACTATTAAAATATATTGGATAACTTAATCTTATTATACTAATTGCGATGTAAATAGTAATTTTAGTGGATGATGATACACAACCTGGAATTGACATTGTAATTAATATCATATCTATAACCTTAATAATCAAGGTTGAAAGTTAGAATGCGGTATTTAATATTATACATTTTATTGTTAGGAATTTATTACTTACTACCATGACAGGATAAAAGTAAGTTTTATTGTTTAAACTATTTTTTATTTTCTTGATGAAAATGTAATGTAACACCGGGAAACATACCGGGGAAACATGCGGATCCTCCACTAATTTGTTACAACTACACACATACTCTATTTAAAAATTTAATTTATTCTTGTTACTCATTTTATATAGTCTATGGCCACCAATCTTTCCTGGAATCGGATTTGTTCAATGCGTGTATCTTCTTCCGATAAATCTAACTAACTTATCTTTTTTTTCTTCGGCGAAAGCAAATCTAAATAAGTCACAAGGGAAGAGACTAGAGTGTAAACGCTTAGATACAATTTAATGATTTAGCTTAAATCTAACCACAACGTAAAAACTCATCATCAATTATCAACCATTACATAATCTGTTTGGGTCTAGTTCTTCTGATTTTCGATTCACACACACATCACTAGCATAACAAGTGTCCAAAAGCCAAACTTTCAAACCATGTCAGAAGCATCATCATCATCAATCTCATCTTGTTCTTGCCATCCTGAATGAGCTCTGAATTTACAAACAGGACATGTTCCTTGCTGTCTAAGCCACGGATCGATACAGCCTGCATGAAACTGAGCAAACAGACAGATACATGAGTCGTGATAAACAGTAAAAAAAAAAAAGCCTTGGAGGAGGATTCTTATTAGTTTAGGTAAAGAGTAAATATGAACAAAAACCTGATGCAAGCAAGGTAAAGTCCGAACAAGTTCCCCTAGGGTAACTTGTTCTAGGCAAACACTACAAGTGAGCTCCTCTTCTGTTCCTTTCTTACTTCCATCCGCAGAATCTTGCTTCTTCTACAGGAAAACAATTAAGTAGCCACTTAGCAAGAAATTTTTATCAAGTAAAGAAAACTCTAATGTGATGATTTCTGAATGTAATACCTCGGCTGACGATGAGGTTGATGCCTGCTTTGCCAAAGAGCAACCACTGTTAAACAAAACCAACACAAGAATATATCAGATTCATTCACAATAATTAGATAAAATATGATCCCTAAACAAAACAAAAGTTACTCACTTTTCAGGATCCAACACCTTATACTTATGTACAGGAAGAGCATTTATCTCTTCCTCGCTCATAGAAGTTGTGGGAACATTATCAGAATCAAGCGCCCTTAGAGTTTCATAATCTGCAAGGGAACAACTTTCGCCTCAAGACTTCAACGATATAAAGCAGACTATATCCAATCTTAAGCTTTTCTAAGACTAAGGAACCTAAGTCATCAAATTCCCGATCAAGAAGAGCGAGCTGGAGCCTAAGTCCTTGAAGACGACCTCTGGTTGCAATAGCGATGGAAGGAGGCGCATGCAACCTAAGCTCAGTGTGACTGAAGAGGCCACTTGCTGCAGCGGCATGAGCTTGAGCCTGAGCTTGTAGTTGCTGACAAGTCGCATACATCCTAAGTGTCGTTGCAATCAGAAACACCCCAAGCACAAGCCACAGCTACAAAATTTGTGGAAACATCAAACTCATACTTGTAAAGATGAACTAACTGAGAAAAACAAATCGTCATGTATATGACCAACATACCATGAAATTAGGAGGCATCTGATGCGAATTGAGAATCATAAACAGCAAAAGAACTGAAAATTCACAAAACCAAAAACAAGGAATGCATCAGAAACTGCAGAAACGAAAGATTACAAGAGAGAAACAGAATGGGAAGGCAATCAAATTACCGGTAACCAGAAAAGCGAGGGAATTCGAATTAACCGGTCGAGCTCCATGAACACGCTATAAAAAAATGCACTTTTCCATAAGTTACAAAAACCACATTTTGAGAAGATTTATCAAGAGGAGGAAGCAATACCAAAGCTCGTCTCTCGGCGGGTATAAATCCCGAGAATCCGCTTTCTAAGTCTCCTCTACTTCCCCGGAAAACGAAACTCATCTTTCCCGAATTCACAACAAGAGCCTGCAACGACGAAATTTGCTCAATCAATATCAATATTTATATTAACCATGCAGACATCAAAGAGTACCAAACTGTCACCGAATCTATTTGTGTTCATCAAATCAATCACCCAACTAAATGACAACTCGAGAAACAATATCGATCACAGCAACAAAGGAGATGATTTAACCCTACGATGACCACGAATCTTTCCCATAATCAAATAATCGAGGGAAATTAAACGGAACGAAAGATGGGAGGAGAAATTCACCTGGAAGATTGGAGAATTTACGGAACAGAGTCGGATTTTCCTCTGGGAACATCGGCGGGTGACGACGGAGTGACGGAATCGCCGTCGGGACCGAGTCGACTCGTTTTCTTTTTCTCCGCGGAAAGCCAAACGCTTTCCTTGGGGGATTTTTGTCCCGACACTGAACGATTTAGTTTTTGTCTTTATCCATCACTCTCTACTTTCATGTGATTTATTTAAGTTGATGCACCTACCTTACTTAAACGACGCCGTTCGTGTTACAATTTTACATTTTCAAACTTGCTACAGAAAATAATTTATTGGATATCCATTTTGCTACAAAATAAAATATGCTATACGGATTCAACTTGAAGAAATGAAAAACCATGCAACAAAACAATACAGTATATATATTATTGGTGTCCCATAATTAGAAACAAAAGTTTTCAGTGTCTCGAGATCGTGTCACATTTGACGTCATTAGCAAATCCAACCTTTTTCTGTGCAAGATCGTACTCCATCCACACGTTTTGCTGATGATAATTCCCAATGATAGACGATTCCATGCCCGCGAGATTGGAGTTTCCGAATGTGAAGCAATACTTCTGGGCGGGTTTGGATCCGGGTACGGGGTACAACAGCTTTTTACCCGACACGATCAGCTCTGCGCCTGTGAACATCAGGGTAACCGCAGGCAATTTCGAAAAATCAGGCTGGGTCGACCCGACCCGGAAACAGAGATCCATGGTTCCTTGGAACACGAATTTCGGGTCAACAGTGAGAACCGATTTCGTTTGTTTGGTAAACTCGTTTTTCAGGATTTTGTAAACCGGGTCTCGCAGGATAGTAAATTGTGTACCCGAATCCAAAATAGTCATACCCGCTCCGGAAAAGCCCAGATCAAAATCGGCTCTAGGAATGGGTAGCAATTTCGAACCGACCCGAATTCCTTCAAACTGAACCGTGTACGCGAACGGGTCAAAATAAGTCATCCGGCGGTCCTTTGCAACAACGAAAGGCGTGTATTTGAGAGGTGGAAGCCTCGCGTCACCTAGCACCAAAACACCGGTAGAGTCAGAACCGGAGATACAGTAAGAGAATTTCGATACACCCATCTGGTTAACTAACGATAACCGGCCCCGATTCATTCCTATTAAACCGGTGGTTTTAGTGTCTTCCTCTGGAAATGAGCTAGAGCTCAAGTCCATGCACCCGAACGTCGTTGCCGGTCTGCTCGACGAACCGAATCCAAACGTCTCTTGAGCGAGGGTCCCATCCACGGAGGAACCGTCCACGTAGGAGACAGCCACGTGGCAGAGTTTAGCCTTTTTATTACAATTGGCAGGATTGGGTAAGTCTTGGGTTCCGGTGGTGCAAACGGGAGAAGAACATGGCAGAGGAGAGTATGATTTGGATTTTGCGCTGTCGAAAATGGGGGTTTTGGCTTTGGATAGCCATGAGAGTTCGCTTCCGGTGTCGAGTAACATTTTGATGGCCTGAGGAGGAGAACCGGCGGTGAGAGAGACGATGAGTGAGACATCCTGTGTGAAAGGAATCTTGAGTGATGGAGAAAAAGAGAGACGACGTCCTTGGTGGAATGTTGTTGAAGAAGAGTTAGGGTGGTATTGGGTAGTGAGAGGCAAAATGAGAGTTTGGTTTGTAGGAAAGATACATAAAACGAGAGGGGAAATGACTAGAAGCAAAAATGTGATTTTGAGATGAATCGATGATGAAGACACCTTGTTTATCTTTGTTTTATATGTTATGAGTCCATATATCCTTATATTTATATATGTGTGTCTGTGTTTGTGTTTAGGTGAATTTCTTGCAAATAAGGAATGGAAAATTAGCTAAATAGGCCAAATTAGTTAGGGTGTGGTGGAACTACAACCTTTTTAATTTTTGGATTCTAATGACTAAAAACACCACAACAAAATTATTAAAAATAAAATTAACACTTAAAAAGTAAAGAATCATGGTTATTTTATGTTAAACTATTTTTTTTTAAAATGTGTTTTTTGTTAACATTATTGTATAACTTACCTCTTTTAGTAGTCGTATTCTGGCTTGCCTCATCTAGATGTCAAAACTAGTTTTTGTAGAAGACGTGTTCTGACTTACCCTGCATAGAAAACTTTTCTATATAATCTAGATGATTAATCTGCCTAACGTAATATATGTAATCTGAGTTACGTAATTTAATTAGAATACAAATTTAGCTACTCTAGAAAACCATTTTAGCTGACCTAATATACAGTACCTTCTTGGTTTACCTAATATAGGATACGTATTTTGGCTCCTTTCCAATTAAAAAAAACCTTAGATTTAAGCATCTTTATTTCGTGTTCTCTCTTTTGAACTCTTAATCTTGAC
>OVBC01003296.1:1336-11874 GCA_900406465.1 Noccaea caerulescens | reverse complement strand
CTACGGTCATGCACTCACCTTGATAACGGATTAAGAGGAAGAAAGAGTTGCAGAACAACACAAATCCACCACAGATCAACCACAAAGCTCCAGAATCTCCCCAAAAGCTCTCAACCTCCTTTTTCTCTTTGACTTCTCGAAAAACGACAAAAACAATGCGGCCACACACTTTTATCGCGACTCTAGGGCCATTTCCCACAAAACCAGCCCGAACCGGAACTCAAATCGAACCGAAATCGATTTTAACCGCTGGTGTCGAGCGACACTCCCCCTGGTGTCGATCGACACCACTCCTCAGAAGCGATAGATTGGTTTACGGATGTTACAAATTTACTCATGAAACTTCATTGGAATTCATTTCAAATGACTCAATAAACAAAGATTTTAAAAGTCATTTAACTTTTGAATAACACTGGATTTTTAAACAGGATTTTAAATCTTGATTGAATAACACTAGATTTGTAAATCTATTAATGATGGATTACAAATAAGATATCCAATAACACTGGATTTAAAAACATAATTTAGAATAATTAATTGAATAACATTAGATTGTAATTATATTTCAGTTCATTTCAAATACAACATCCAATTAGTGTAAATCCAATTAGTGTAAAGACATTAATAAACTATTGACCAAACCGTTAGACCAAGAGTTCTACTAAAATTTATTATTAATTATTAAATAGGATTACGAAAAAAATGGCGTAAAATTTTGAAATATCATGTTTATTGTAAACATAGCATCAAATTTAAATTACAAACACATAGCATCAACTTTAAATTTCTGGTTACCAGAATTCCAATACCTGGCAAAATTGTAACACCTTCTGTATTTTTGTATAGACCACACTTAAAAAGAGAATTATATGTAGACATTTTATCCTCAGATCATTTATTTTCTTCAACTTTCCTTATATTTTTGCTCTCTCTTTTAGCGTTTTTCTTCACCTTTATCACATTTAACAGTTTGTTCACATTAAGAGATATTAGGAGTTTAGCAATATCTTTTACGATTTCTTCATTTTCTTCTAATTGTTGTCTTCCAATAGGTTTTTTTATGAGCTTCAACTTTCTTTTCAATATCCGAGAATGTTGTGCAACAATACTCATTTGGGTTTAGTGACATACAAGTATAAATACTTGAGTATGTGAATGTTAATAAAAAATATCAGTTGAATACCTTATTCTACATGGTATCAGAGCGACAAAATCCTAAACCTAGTTTTTCTTCTCATGATTTTTTTATCTCTCTTTTGTTTCTTGTTGCCTTATCATGGCTGGTGATGATGAAAGTTCTTCGACTAGTGGTGTGTCGGGTGGTGGTGGTGTTCAAGGAAATGGAGTTACGACAACTTCACCGTATGCTTTGTACACCTCAAATAATACATGAGTTACAATTACTCCGGTCTTATTAAACGGAAAAAACTACAACGAGTGATCCTCATAATTGACTAATGCGCTTCAAGAAAAGCGTAAAACAGAGTTTATCAAAGATTTGTTGTCGAAACCAAGTGTTGATTTCCCTGATTTAGAGAATTGGCTACTGTCAGTTCTATGATCGCTGGCTAGATATGTGCCTGTATTGATCCAAATGTACGATCCACGGTGACGTATATCTCATATGCATATTAGCTCATGGAAAATCTGAAGTTGTGTTTCTCAGTGGGAAACAAAGTAAGGGTGTATCAAATCAAGGTGCAGCTCAAGTCATGTAAACAAGATGGTCAATCCGTGTTAGAATATTAGGGTCGTCTTTACAAGTTGTGGGAGGATTGCAGATGTATCAACCAATTCATGGGTGTACTTGTGGAGTTGAAGAAAAATTAGCTAGTGACAAGGAGGAAGAGAAGATTTATCAACGGGTCTTGAAGATTCGAGATTTGGAAGCATTTATACCAACATCATTGGTACTGATCCTCTTCCTCCCCTTGGTGAAATCTACAATTTACGAACATAGTCTCAGCAAAGAGTCAGATCAATATTTGTGGCATCAACGATTGGAGCATCCGTCGTTTTCATTGCTTTCGGTTTTGGATTTGTTTTCTAGTTCCTCTTTTTCAGTTAGCTCTAGTCCTTGTGACGTATGTTTTAGAGCTAAGCAAACTCATGAGCTGTTTTATGATAGTATGAATAAAACAACATAATGTGTTTCTCTTATTCATGTTGATGTCTGGCCGGGGACCATATCTTGTTCCGTCTTCCTGCAGTGCAATGTATTTTTTGACAAGTGTTGATGAGTTTTCAAGAGCTGTTTGGACGTATCTCTAGCTAGAAAAGTCAGAGGTGAAGTGTGTTTTGACATAATTCATAGCCTATGCGGAAAAACAATTCAACAAATAATCGGTTAAGATATTGAGGAGATATAATGGTACGTAATGTATGGTGTTCTCTTCCTTCTTTCGTGAAAAAATAATTATTCACCAAACATCTTGTGTTGGGACGCCGCAACGAAATGGAAGGGTTGAACATAACTATCGCCATATTCTTAATGTTTCTCGTGCTTTAGGGTTTGGTTTGGGTTTTCTTGGAGGAGTTCCTTTCGGTTTTTAGGACGTGGAAGCTACTTGAGGTTATGGTCTAGCTAGATATTAGGAAATATTCTATACACTTTTATTTCTATAAGTTCCTTGTATTTTTTTAGAGCTTTTTAGGTTTATTATAAATAAAGAACTTTTATGATTGATTAATAAAGAACTTTTGCTTTTCAGAGAATAATTTCTCTATTTCTTGTTTTCGGTAGATCTATTGAGATTTCATAGAGTTCAAGAAGCATGTCCCAAGCGAAGATTTTATCCAATCCCTTGGTTGAGCTGGCAGGTCCCAATCGATTCTTTTGAATCATTGGTTGAGCTGTATTTATCGTAGCTTCCAAAGTCTGGATGTGGATATTGAGCTAGACGAACTTGGAATTAAGTTCACTATAGGCTCCATCCACCTTATTGTGAATCTATACCATATTTTTGTACAACTCAATAGCTCCTTTTTGTTTCCCTCTAAAAGTTACTTCCGTTTCACAAGTTTGGACGAAGAATTCTCTTGGCCTTGAAAGTTTTGATCTCCTTGGGTTAGTATTGTTTGTTAGTTGGTGAAGTACTGACATTTGAGTGGGTAATCTTCTTGAGGTTGCTACTGAGGTTAGTGACATACCGTAGTTATTGTGGCTTGGGTTAGGATGGTTTTTGTTGAAAGGTTTTGATTTCTTTGGTATTACCCTCCTTGTCCTTGAATATAGTTCATGTCCTCATGTCCAAGCCTCCATACAAATTTCATTGTTCCAATCAAATTCTCCAACACAGTGCATTGGCTTTTGTCAAGCTGGAAGGACTTTATCAAACTTTTTACTGAACTCCTTAAATCTTGCAAAAACATGATATGCAAATGCAATGTAAATGCCAAGGACTTTGAAAAAATATATATATATATATATTTTTTTTTTTTTGAAAACACCTAAAATCAGAAATATCAACTGTTGCTGTAAAATAAATTATAGAAATTGTACGTACTTTTGTTTAAATATTTTGTTATGATATTGAAAAATCTCTTATTATTTCTAGCTTTAAAAAAAAGCAACCAAACAAGAAAAAATAATAGTAATTTGGGCTGTTAATCACTTTAGGGACTTTGGGAGAATTGTAGAAGAGTTAAAGTGTGATTAGAAATAATTGGCTTTTAAAACAGTGGTTAATCTTAAAGTTCCTTCAGAAATTAAAAGTCTATTCACCAATCACCCCCCAATATTAGATCCAATCATCAACTTTTCTATGCAATAATCTTCCGGCCTCTAAATATTTTCATACTTTTCATCATGAATATGAATAATGAACCAATGAGTGTTGGAGTTTTAAATCGCAATAAAGTGAGTCAATGATATGTAAATTGGATACAACACGTGTTTATCATTCTATTGTAGTGTGTTTTTATTTTTTGGTATGAATGTTAAGATCGATTGTAGTGTGTTTTATTCGAAAGTGGGAAGCCAACAAATGGCAAGAGTTTCTGCATCGAGAGATTTCACAATACGTGAAGTATCTATTAATTAGATGATTTCATACTATTTTATTTTTAATATTTATATAAAATATAATAATTTAACTAAATAGTCGAATAAAAAATATGCCTATTACGAGAGTCCTATTCTAGTATACTAGGTATTTAACGCAGGTCTATATTAAGTATTTTATTTTATTTTATTCACTAATAATTTTAAAATTATAAGTACAAAAATATTTTGTAAAAATGTATTTAAAAATAATTTGCTATTTTCTGCTATTTGTATTTGTTTATAAAATTATAGATTTTATTAAGTAAAATAATAATAAACCAGTATTGTTTTGAGTGAACTGAATTAGAAACTTGTGAGAAATAATTTTATGGTTTGCTTTGTTGTTACTGGCCAAGATGATTTAGTATGATAGACTATACCAGCCTTTTGCTTTGCTTGATAATAGCCTATTCGATTAGTTTGCATTGTTGTTTATGACCAAAAAGAAAATTAATCTTTTAGAGTACACCAACTTTGATTTGCTTAAAAATAGCATATTCGCTTATCCGCTATGAAGGATTAGATTGTAACCGATTAAAACAAATTATTAATATTTTGAATATTAGACTTTTCTTAGACTAAATTTTGAGTTAATTTCTTTATATGTTATTTTTTGTTAGTTTAGATCTTTTGATACTCTAACAGTATCACTCTTTCTAAAAATAACAATCTCTCTCTTTAAAATGACCAAATTCGGTGACAAATCTTGAATAGGTTTTTAGGATTATAGAACCCACTTTGAAGAAAAGCCAAATCACACACATCATTGTCCTTTAATTTTTTCTCTGTTCTTTTTTTAATTCTTTTTCGCTATTTTCTGCTTTGATTTTCGATGTCCTTGTTCTTAATCGATAGCTTCTTTTTCTTTGCCTTTTTCTTATTCTTTTTTTTCTTCATCTTCTACTTTTCTCTTCTTCGTCTCCGCTCGTCTTGTTTCCTCTATCTCGTTTTTGTTTATTTTTCTTCTCCTCTGTTCTTCTTTGATTTTTTATTTTTCAATTTCATCTTCGTGGTTTCTTATTCGGTGTTTCGTCTTCATCTTTGTTCTTCTTTGGTTTCTTTTTTTTCTTTCTACTTTGGAATATTCGTCTTCGATGTTCTTCGTTTTCATCTTCTTACTGTTCTTCTTCCATATCTTCTTCAAACACTACAAGAAGACAAGCATTTTGCAACGAAATTTTGCGTCGAATTTAATTCGTCGCAAATTAACGTCGACTTTCCATCGCATTTAAGACGACAAACTAAGTCGTCGTAAATCTGTCGTTAATAGGGACGAAATAAAATCGTCGTAAAATCGTCGTTTTATAGCGACGAATTTACGACTAGGGAGCAATGTTTACACATTTCGTCGTAAATTCGTAGTAAAGTTACGACGATTTAACGACGACGTGGTTTCGAAGGTAAATAACGTCGAATTAGCAACGAAATAGAGTGGCGTCAGGATCCTTTTATTGAAAAACTTTTGTGTAATATTATTAAGTAGAAAATCTAATATTATGAAGTTTATATTGAGCTTGATTAAGTTATGTGGCTTATTAATTTTAACTTATGTGGAATGAAGGGTGGTGGTCCTTTTATTGGCAAATTTGAGTTTCAACCTACTTGGTTTTCCGTTGGTAAATCGTTGGTATTTACGTCGAATTTCTAACGCTATTGTCGTTAAATCGACGCTATTTACGACGAATTACCGACAATATTAATAATCGTCGTAAAAAGCGACGATTTAGCGACGATATAGCTGTTACGTTGTTAATTCGTTGCAAAACAAAACCCTAAACCCTAAAAACAGCATCTTACACACATTTATTCAAATATCAACCTTACTAATCGACAAATGAAAACATTTTTAATATTTACTCCAAGAGAACAAAAGTTTTAATGAATATAAAGAAGATGAACCAAAGTTTCTCATATTAAAAGGTTTTAGTATATGTAATCTTAAAGGATTTCTTGTAGTTTTAAATTTATTTCATATGATTTGTTTTACTTTTGTCACTATAACGTTTTTTTAGCTTTTAATTCACTTGTTATACTAATATATGAACGTCTAACTGTTTGGGGCAAGTTTAGGGTTTAGGGATTATATTACCGACAAATTAACGACGATCTGGGACACGTCGTCGCTAGTTAGTCGTTAAATCAGATTTATCTTTATTTTAACATTCGATCAGTTTAGAACTTTCTGAATAAATAATTAACGACGCATTAACTACGTTTTCTCGGTTCTCCTAGTTAAATCGTCAGAAATTAACGACGAATTCCCAACGGCACAAAATAGAAACATTTATTTCCCGCGTGCGGGAAAGTGGAATTTTCGCAAAAAAAATTAGCGACGAATTTGCGACGATATTTAATTATCGTCTCTAATTAGCGACGATTAACGACACAAAATAGAAACATTTATTTCCCGCGTGCGGGAAAGTTGAATTTTCACAAAAACATTAGCGACGATTTAGCGACGATTAACTGCACAAAATAGAAACATTTATTTCCCGCGTGCGGGAAAGTTGAATTTTCACGAAAACATTAGCGACGAATTTGCGACGATTCTGATAATATATATCTCTCTTCCATCTTCCTCTTCTCTTCCTCGCATCTCACACTCCCTCCCTAAACTCGGCCACCACTCTCTCTATCTCAACTCCGGCGCTCTCTCCCTCTCATCTCCGGCGCTTTTTCATCTTCCTCCTCTCTGCTTGCATCTCACACTCCCTCTCTCAAACCCTAAAGTATCCGGCCACCACTCTCTCCATCTCATCTCCGGCTATCACTCTCTCCATCTCATCTCCGGCCGCCACCACTCTCTCCCTCACATCTCCGGCCACCACTCTCTCCATCTCATCTCCGGCCACCACTCTCTCCCTCTCATTTCCGGCCACCACTCTCTCCATCTCATCTCCGGCCTCCACCACTCTAATATTAATATTTTCTTTTTAATATTATTTATAATTTTTTCGTTTTTTTTTTTAATTTATAAAATAATTCGTCGTAAATTCGAGGTGAATAATAAACAATATAATAACGGTTGTCGTCGTTAAATCGACGCAAAATACCATCGATTTAACGACGAAAATATTGCAACTAATTACCAACGAAATGTAGGTAAACATATTTAAACAACCCGTTACTAATCCATCGGCATATCGTCGGTAATGTGCCGTCGAGTTAACGACGACAGCCGACGTATTGAAGCCGCCTCGTAAATTCGTCGTAATATTCCCAACGCATTTACTGTCCTCGTAAATTCGTCGTAAAACTGCCGACGATTTAACAACGAAAAATTGCGTCGAATTAACGACGAATAGTTGTCATCGGTTTTTAGCGACGAATATACGACGATTTCTCATTAACGACGCTCGCTTACCAACGATTTGAAATTCGATGCAAATTCGATGTAGATGCCCATTAGCGACGAATTCACAACGTATACTGTCGTCGCAAAATGCATGTTTTCTTGTAGTGAAATGTCATTTTGCAGTATGAGTTTGTGATCCAGCCTTTTTCCTCAACAAACTTGTTGCAAGCCAACACCCTTCATTGGAACTCTTTCAAGGTGCAACAAAGATAATTACTCTGCCCCCAATAGTTTTATTGTTTATTCCTCTCTACCCTTGGATTTTTTTTGGCATTTGTAGAAGGCCCATGATCTCTTCCTATTTGGATATTGTGATTTACATTAAGATACAATCCTCCTTAAGGCTGTGAAGGTTGCCTATGAATGAGTAATGCCCGAAGTTGAGCTAAGAAAATAGCCTCTCTTTACCCTCTCCGTTTGGCATGTATTATAATCTGGAACACAAAATCTTGTTTTGATGATGCAACTTGGAATGTTTCGTTAGACAAATGTGGTATGAGATGGATTATCAAATCTCCCCTGAACTCTCCTCTGCTCCATAGCAGTGCATGTAACATTCGTAAACCAAATTGCTGGTTTTGGCATGTGGTGTCGAGCGACACCAATTTTGGAAATCGATTTCGGTTCGATTTAATTCGTCCGGTTTATGGCTTGGTTACGGGAAAAAGCCCTAAGTCGCGAGTTTATAAGTGGAGAGGCCGCTTTTCTTCGTGTTTTGGAGAAATTAAAGACCAGAGAAGAAGAGAAGGGAGATTTGTGAGCGGAATCTAGTGTATGGGATCGTTGTGGAGGATTGTTCATCGCTATCTCTAGTTTTCCCTCTTTGTTTCAATCCGTTTTGAGGTGAGTGCGCGACCCTAGGCTCGCATAGGCGAGAATTATTATTCTAGGAGATTAAGTTGTGGTTTCGTGGCTGTTTATGTGTTGATTGTGCTTTTAATCGAGTTTATTTGCGTTGGTTCTTGTATTTCGTGTTTTTCGCATTGTTCATCATCTTGTTGTATCGATCTACGAGTTGAGTGTTGATCGACACCCTGTGGTGTCGATCGACACCCATGTTGTCTGCGTGATTGTTGTTTATTTCAATTATGTGATTTATGTCTAGTAATTGCGTAATTGATGTGTAGTCGAGATGACCGTCTCACTAAGTATTTATGAAATACTTATGCATCTCTTTTTTCCATGTGATGCAGGTAAAAGAATTGTGTGATCGCGGAATCGAGGCTTGTGAAGAGGATGATAGGATTGTTAAATTTTATTTGTTTCCGTTGTTAGTCTAGTGGAACATGGTGTTTAGGTTGTTAGTTATTTTTATTATATTTCTGGAGTTGAATTGTTGAATTGGATTGATTAATTTATTTATTGATTTATTGAGACTTTCCGCATTGTTAATTTTTTTTTAAAAAAGCTTGGTTGTTTCAGTGCAAGCATATTTTTTACTTCCTCGTCCATTATTGTTGAAGCTCTTGTGATGAATAAAACGTTATCTAATGTGCTAGACGCATATTTTTCTTCTCTCAATGTAATTTGGGACTCGCAAAGTTTTATCTCTCTCATCATTTCAAAGGGAACTACACATGAACTCAAATGTCTTCTACGCGACATTAGCAATCTTTGTTTTTATTTTGTTTATATCTCCTTTTATTTCATATCTAGATTATGTAATATTAAGGCCGACAATCTTGCAAAGTTGGCTATATTTGCTTTGAACAATTTTTCAGTAACTTTGGAGTTTCTAATTTTAACCGGTTATATTAATTAATTAATTTTATTTTTACGAATTTAATCTATATAACTAATTTAAGATGATGAAATAAGTTATGGTCATTTAGTACAATTTTACAATTTTTAATAGTTATGTAAATCAACATAAAATTTTATTCTTATTTACTAGCTATTATATATTATTCATTCATATGCATATGATGATAATTACTTATACTAAATCAAATACTCTAGAGTTAGTTTGAATTATCATTATACTAAAAACGCGCTTAATGTTTGAATTATCATTATTATTATTATTTCTTAAATGTTTGAACTCATTGAAAGTTTGTGAAAACATACAAGATATTTTTTTTTGTAAAAGTGAAGATATTTTTTTTTCTAGCGTGACAAATAAATTCCCAATTAGGGAATGGGAAAGGAAAAGGGAAAGGGAAAGAAAGAAGGGGCACTATAGTAAATATATTTAGTATGTGGTGGCTGTCTCGTGTTGCAAGGCAAAAAACACTGCAGTTTTTGTTACGTAGTGAGCAACAAAATCCATGTGAACAAAATCAACTTCACTTGTCTGCAAAAACATTCAAGTGTCAAGCATAACCCGTAAACCACCACAAGACATGCTTCTATCATTTATCTATCTTTCTGGTCCCATAGATTAGATATGGTTTTTTCTTTCGTTATTGAAGATAAGAGTTATCTTGAAGATAGCAAGCAAGCAAGATATGGTTTCTGTATATCTTCAAGTAAGGTGAAAATCCAAAGGGACTCCGTTCCAGACATAAACAAGAAAGATAGGAACTCTCGACGTGGTTGCTGACCAGTTTTTGGTTAACTGATTCAAAAGTTCACTCAGCATAAAATAATAATTTAAAAATTTCTATTATAATCATGATTATCATGATAATGCATTAAATGGCAAGACTATCATTCCAAGAATTAATATATTTTTGGTCCGGAATTTTGCGTTTAAAGTAAATAACAGCATTTTCGGTTTCTTCTTTAAAGTAAATAACATCATTTTCATCATTTTGCGTTTAAAGTAAATAACATAATCTTCGGTGTTGCTTTACTAATTGGATCGTATTGCATAATGCCTTAAATTAGATTTCATATTTGAAAAATACCCTTTTTTGTTTTGAAAATTACACTATTTTTTATATAAATAGACATTTTTGACCTGATTTAAATATAATAGATAATTATAAATTAAAACGAAATTTTTAATTAATATTATTAATAATATCATTTTATTTTTCTTTGAGATAAACCTATGTTAATTATTCAAAGTTAAAGCTATATATATATATATATATTCAACTGTCTCTTATTTTAAAGTTTATCTTTAAAAAAAAATTATTTTTTTATACTTATATAAACAACATATTTTGTAACACATACATTAATCTCATACCT